>VIAB01009282.1:33204-43996 GCA_009801035.1 Oophaga pumilio | reverse complement strand
TACCCGATACTTGCGGTATCGTATCGCTCAACACTAGTGATTACACGTAAAAACACCAGTACTGTTTATTAAAAAAAGGTGCACAAATTAGTGGTACTGTTATCTCCGTGCTATTTCATATCTGTGTGTGGTCAACGTGTGGCCATTGTATGGCAAAATATTTTGGTAGCCCTGGGTGTGATTGCACATAAAAACACCAGTACTTTTTATAAAAAAAGGGCACAAATTTGTGGTACTGTTATCTCTGTACCTGCTCATATCTGTGCTTGCTCAACGTGTGGCCAGTGTATGGCAATATTTTTTTGTAGCCCTGGGTATGATTGCATGTAAAAACAACAGTACTTTTTATATAAAAAAAAATAGGTGCTCAAATTAGTGGTACTGTTATCTCCGTGCCATTTCATAACTGTGCGTACTCGCTGTGTGGCCAGTGTACGGCGATATTTCTTTTCTATCCCTGGGTGTGAGTGCATGTAAAAACACCAGTACTTTTTATAAAAAAAAGGACACAAATTAATGGTACTGTTATCTCCATGCCATTTCATATCTGTGCGTGCTCAAAGTGTGGCGAGTGTATGGCAATTTTTTTTTGTAGCTCTGGGTGTGATTGCATGTAAAAACACCATTACTTTTTAATCCAAATAAATCAGGGCACAAATTTGTGGTACTGGAATCTCCATGACAGCTCATATCTGTGCGTGCTCAACGTGTGGCCAGTGTACGGCATTTTTTTAATTTAGACCTTGGTTTCAGTGCACTTAAAGACAGCACCATGTTGTATTATTTTTAAAAACAGGCCACATTTAACTGTGTGGTCTATCTGTGACATGCCTCATACATCCGTGTGCCAAAATTAGATGCATTTTAGGCCTAAATTCCCATTTTTGGCCATTGTCGTTATATCCAACAGGCTTTTTTATCCACACAATCATAAAAAATTAATCCAGTCTGATATCTCAGGCTGAGGCCTGGTGTATCTGTGGTGGAAAAATCTTTTCTTGGCAGGCATATGTTGCAAAGTTCTGTCTGCTAGCCTTCTTGTATGCCTTTTTTATTGTGTTCAAACAGTAACAAAAAAAACAAACCCAAAAAATTAATATTTTTTTAAAAAAAACGGATCCGCCAAATCTACCGCCAGTCCGTTTTCTCTCATTGACTTGTATTATCGCCGGATTGCGCCGCATGGCCACGCGTGTTAGGGTTCGATTTCCCGCTGCTGCACAAGGGGAGTCTCGAACCCGTCCCGCTGCAGTCTCCCATTCATCTCCAGCTGCAGTGGAGCCTGCTCAGCAGAGGCATCGGTCCAGGCATCTTGCCCACTCCACTACTGGGCAATGACTTGTTGCTGCCTTTCCTGGATCTGCTATTATAGCCAATGCTGGAGCAGACGTCTTTGGGACAAAGTACTGCATTTTCCCTTCTGAGCATGCCCAGAGTGAGATTTCTCATTGGAGATCAGGGGTCACATGCTCAGGTACTGCAGCAGCTCCTATTGGTCCGCCAGGAAGGCCCTGTTACTACGAGTCTTCTGGAACAGGTTTCTCATTGGTCCTTGTTCCTGGAAGGTCCTGTAGCTGTTGCTATAAAAGGGTAGCATGGCTGGGCCGCCATGCGCTAATATCAACCATTGTATGCTATGTGCCAGTGTGGTCATGCGTGTGTGTGGTTAGGGACCCGGCTGAAATAAGCCACTAGAATACCGACTTAATCGGTGAGGAGTTTGGTGTGCTAGCTGGTCAGGGTCGGTGTCCTAGATGCCCTAGATTACCGGCATAACCGGTGAGGAGTTTGATTGCCGTATTCAGGGTCTGGCGTTCAGACGCCATAGATTGCGGGTGACTCCCGCGAGGACATTAGCGCATGACCACGTATTATGCTCGCTTAGCAATTATCCGTGTACCTGAGAGCCTGTCAGGACACGGTACTTTTTCTCAGCGGCTCTGTGACGTAACAGGGTTCGCTTTTGATGCTAGACAGCGCCCTAGCGTTTTACTTTGCGGCTCACTGAAGTTAAGTGAGTTCGCACCTATCGCCATATAGCGCTGTGGCATCCCGTTAGCGGCTCTGGGGATTAACAAAGTTCGCACTTACTGCCACAACGCGCTACGGCGTTTATTTTTGCGACTCTGCGGGATAACAGAGTTCGCTACTTTCGCCATCTTATTAGCAGCGGGCTTCGCCTGCACGGTGGACCCCGGGCTGCGAACGCACCTCTCTATTATATCTATTAGGTGCGTTCCGCAGACCCTAACAACGTGTTTCTTCCATTTTTTGCAGGATCCAGCAAAAAATTTCATTTCAGCGTTTTGAAAAAAAGTATCTAGCAACGTTTTTTGGATGCGGCAAAAAAACGGACAGCGCCCGGATGCGGTATTTTGGTACAATGAAAGTCTATGGGCGCTGGATCAGGAAAAAGACGGATCCAGTCACCGGTTTCCATTTTTTCACTCAGATCATGCATGGAACTATTGCTTTTCTGGTCTCTCTTTCTCTTTCTCTCTCTCTTCCAGGCATGCTCAGAGTGCATTTCTCAAGGTTCAAAAGTTCATGACGGATCCATCTAAAAACCTGATCAGTCGCATCAGTTTTTCACAAACAGCGCTGTATCCGTCTTTTTTAAACTTTGACGGATTGTGCCTGATTGTAAAAACCTGATATGTGAAAGTAGCCTAAGGCCTGGTGTATGTGTGGTGGAAACATCTTTTCTTGGCAGGCATACGTTGCATAGTTCTGTTTGCTAGCATTCTTGTACCCCTTTTTTATTATGTTCAAACAATAAACAAAAACATAACCCAAAATATTAATACAGTCTGTTTTCTTATGCTGATGCCTGATGTATCTGTGGTGTAAAAATTTTCACTTTGCAGGTATATTGATCACATATAATTTTTCTCCAAATAAATCCTTTTGTATTGAGCTTTGCAAATATTTCAGTAGTCCATTTAAAATGGGCAAGGCAAGGGACGGGGAAGTGGACGTGATGCTGATGGTGCATGCCGATCCCGAGGCCGTGGCCAAGCTGAAAGTGGGCCGCAGCAAAGACCCACATGTTCTCGTTCAACCTTCTTGTCCCAGTTTCTAGGGACCGCAGCACAGCCCTATTGAAGCCCGAGCAGTGTAAAACGGTAGTTGGTTGGATAGCGGATAATGCTTCAAGTCACTTAGCCACCACCACCACCACCACCAAGTCTTCCACACGGTCAAGTTTGAGTAGCCGTGATTGTGGACCGGCTATTACTCACCCTGTTCCTTTTTCCTCCTACCATGTCGAGCGCCCTGAGACAACAGATCCCTCACTCGGACTGTTATGAGCTCGGTTGCAACAGCTTTATTATACAATGGATTGCAACCGAACCCGTGGTCCGCGATGCAGTTTATGTTCACTGCTGCCAAACACCCCTAGAGTATGAGGGTCGCACTGATAACAGAAATCTAACATTAGATCTCGCCTGTGTTAATTCACACTAGGGAAGATGTAGAATTTGCACTATCTCCGTTAACTTCACGGGAGATGTGCTATCAACTGGTATAGACATAGCCCTGTTGACTGCACAGAAGCTACGTGCCAGCCGCTAGGAAGTGCGTGCGACTGACGCCAGGCGTACGTGCTACCAGCCGGCGTGAGACCGGGCTGAGCAACTCTCTATTCAGCTTGGCAGGCGATGCCCAGGTTACATGCCACACAGTCTGCTCAGGGTGTATAGCTACCCTATATTCAAAGCAGGACTGCATCAAGTTAGCTACCTGCCTGGAATAAGCTGAACCTGCCTAAAGGACCTGTGATAATTAGCCGAGCGTACTCTGGCATCGGCAAGTCCCGGAGAGTAAAGCTAGAGAGCACGTGGAGCCTAGATTCTGGTACGTCCACACATGAGCACTGCCTATTTTAGCATGATCTGACTATGCCGCGCCGCAGACAGACAAGCTATTTAAGGGCTAAGCTCCGCCCCCAGCCATCTTGTCAATCGCATCACCGATGACATCATCCGTGACCAATCAGGCGATGCCAGGTCAGAGGATCAGCTGACATTAAGCACCAATCATGGCTCGCCATGTCACGGACATGCTCAGCGCAGGCATTTCTGGACTTAGGCTTACAACAGCCTTTTCTTGTTCCGTAACCTAGGTTTAAGGCTACTATGAACAAAGACCTGAGTAACTGTTTGTGCCTCTAGGGCATTGGCTAGGCGTTGGGATCAATGGCGAAGCTGAGCAGCATCTGGGTCTGGATGGGAGACCACAGACTCTCGGATCCAGGTTCAGATCCTGCCGTCGCCTGATGCCTAACACGGACATTCCGAAGAGCTGCTCAGTTTTCCATTTGGAGATTTGTGCCTCTCGGACTCTCCACTTGAAGTGGGGAAAGATGATGTTCAATGTAGCGATGCACAAATCTGTGAGCAGCCATGGTCACAAGATGTGGACGATGATGAGACACAATTACCGGAAAGTCAGGAAGAGGAATATGGTGCGGATGTGGAAGACGAGGTGATGGATGACATAGTGACTGACCCAACCTGGCAGGACATTCAGAGCGAGGACAGCATCACACATGGGGAAGGAGGCATATCACCCCAACATGCAAGAAGATGCAGTGTGTTGGCTGCAGACAGAAGGTGTGCATCCGTTCACTGTAACACCAACAGTATGGAAGCTGCCATTCCAACTGTTAGATCTTCCCGAGTTTGGTTATTTTTTAAAGACTCTGCTGAGAACCCCAAACAGGCCATTTGCAGTGCTTGCATACCCGCATCAGCAGAGGTAGCAAAACTACCAGCCTGACCACCACCAGCATGATTAGGCACATGGCAGCAAAGCACCCGACTTTATGGGCTGAACCCCAGGCTCCAGGAACACTGTCTGCAGGTGACAACACTGCTTCTTCCACTGTCTTGCATAAAAGCCAATCCCCAGTTCAGCGTGCCTGTGAAAATGCCTCGGGCCCTGCACCTGTTGTTGCCCACAGTCAACCAGAATCATCATCAAGCCCGTCAGCGTCCTTGTCGCAGCGCGGCCTTCAGTTGTCTTTACCCCAGTCATTGTAACGCAAGCAGAAATACCCAGCCAAAGTCCCACAGGCCACAGTACTTAATTCTCACATTTTTTGACAGCTTGCACTCGAAATTTTGCTTTTTCGGCTCATTGAGACGGAACCTTATGCAACCTGATGGCGAAGACTGTCCTAAGGTACTTTGTCCCCAGTCGCCACTATTTCTCCCATTGTGCCGTACTGGCATTACACCAGCATGTATCCCACAACATTACCCATGCCCTCAACAATGCTGTTACTGGGAAAGTTCACCTAACCAAGGACACGTGGACAAGTGCCTGTGGGCAGGGACGGTACATCTCACTGATGGCACACTGGGTTAACATAGTGGAATCCGGGACCCAGTCGGACCTTGGGATGCAACACATCCTCCCCATGCCGAGGATTGCGGGTCCTACGTCAATCAGGGTTTCCGCCACAGTCTACAGCTCCTCCTCCTCTTCTTCAGCCTCCATCTCTGAAATGAACACATCAGTCAGAAGCTGGAAGCACTGCAGCACTGCCTCAGCTAAGTGGCAACAGGCTGTGATGAAGCTAATCTGCATAGGTGACAAACTGGACAATGCAGAAGAGTTGTGGACAGCGCTGTAGGAGCAGTCAGATATTTGGCTGACACTGCTGAACCTACAGCCAGGCATGGTCGTGTGTGACAATGGCCAGAACATGGTGGCGGCTCTGAGGCAAGGTCAGCTCACACACGTGTCTTGCTTGGCCCATGTGCTTAAACTCGTGGTTCAACGTTTTCTCAAAAGCTACCCGAAGCTGCTGAATCTGCTGTTGAAAGTACACCGCATGTCTGACCATTTTTGAAAGTCAGCGACATCTTCAGCCACCCTTGCTGGGCTTCAACAGCGTTTGCAGCTTCTGGCTCACCGACTGGTGTGTGATGTCCCCACGTGTTGGAACTCTACACTGCATATGTTGCAAAGGATTTGTGAGCTGAAGAGGGCAGTTGTTGAGTACCAGCTTCAACAAGGCTGTCGATATTCAGGTCAGACACCTTATATAAGACCTCAGGAGTGGACATGGATGTCAGACATATGTACCATCCTCCAGAACTTTGAGGACTACACCAAGATGGTGATTGGCGATGATGCCATAATTAGTGTCACCATCTCGCTACTCAGCATTCTGAAAACCTCTCTGCTCACAATAAAAGAGGATGCATTGCAGGAAGAGCACGAGGACATTGAACCAGTAAACATACCGGGTAATTACACTCTACATAGTCTCAAGTCGTCACAAGGTGGATTGGTAGACATTGAAGAGAAGAAAGAACAGGAGCTATTTTCATGCTCTTTAGACGGTACTACAAGCACAGCTGTCATACCATCTGTTCACTGGGGATGGCCTGAGGACAGGGAGGAGGAGTATGAGGATGAGGAGGAGGACACCATGGTCAGTCGTACTGTTGGTGAAGCCATGGAAGGCATGCCTGTTAGTAGGCTGGCAAATTTTCTCAGACCCTCCCATCATGTCGCCACAGAGGCAAGGGGTGCTGCCACAAGAAGTTCAATGTTTGGGAAGATGGTGAGGGAGTACCTTGCAGATCGTACAAACATCCTCCGGGATTCCTCTGTGCTTTTAATTATTGGATATCCAAGCTGGACAAGTGGCATGAACTGGCTCTCTACGCCTTGGAGGTCCTGGCATGCCCTGCTGCTAGCGTTCTATCAGAGCCGGTTTTTAGTGCTGGGGGAATTATAACAGATAAGCGCATCCGCCTGTCAACTGAAAATGTCGACAGGCTGACTCTTATCAAAATGAACAAGGGCTGGATTGGCCAAGACTTCTGTACACCTCCAAATGAAAACACCGAAAAAGAACCATAAATGCATTGTCTTTTTTGGGGAGGTGTATTCTCATGCACTTCTTCACAACCACACATGGGTATCCGCTTCCCGAGTTGGTCTGTTTGCTGTTAGCCTCCTCCTTATCCTCACCATCCACAACCAGTAGAACACCAGGTGTAAGGGATTGCGTGATGCAAAAGTAGCTCAATTTTTGGCAAAGGTATTATATAATATTTCTACTTATATCACTGTCTCTGAGCTGTTGCTAGGGACAAATATATCTCACCGAACACATTCTGGCTTCATATCTATGAACCTGTGTTCGTCCCACCTTTTGTTATTTTCTTTCATACATGGCTTCACATTTGTAATTTAGTTGTTTAATTTAGGTATGATTTCTCATTATGTCTCCTCATTGTCCACGGCTACATGACCAGGGTTAACATGTTCTGTACTGTTATAGGCCGGTGAATTTTGGGCAAGGGGGGTTGTGATGGCAATAGTTTATTTGTTAAAATGGTACCCCCCATCAGTGAAATGCTTGTCAGCCTATGTACTCCATTACAAGTCTCAGAGTCCCACACCCCTACATTGGGCCTACTTCTTAAGTCGGTTTCCTGCAATGTCTCTTCCTTTCCTGCCACTTGATGACCAAGGTTAACATGTTCTGTACTGTTATAGGCTGGTGAATTTTGGGCAAAGGGGGCTGTGATGGCAAAAGTATATTTTTAAAAAAGGTAGAAACCACATCCTTGTTGGCAAAGACTTCATAACATTTGTGTACCTTAAAGAGCTCACTTGTAAAGCTCCTTTTTGGGTTGCCTGGTGGCTCACATTGAACACAATATGCTTCATATAAATTTGATAAAGCAATGCTGTTAGTTTGGCTCAGTAGTTCATTACAAATATTTATTTTTCCACTATATTTGTTTATCTCCTTGAGAGCCATAATTTTGGCTGCATGAAATGGTAAGAGATCAATACAAAAAAGTGATAGCTGAATGCTTTTAGATGCAGAGTACTTAATCAATTTTTGAAGCGATAACTTCTATGAGTAAAGGTACTGTCACACTAAGCGAGATCGCTAACGAGATCGCTAAAGAGTCACCAATTTTATGAAGCAGTAGCGATCTCGTTAGCGACGCAGCTGTGTGTGACATGTAGCAGCGATGTGGCCCCTGCTGCTATGAACGTTCTGAGCCATTTTTTAGTCGTTGGTGTCCCGCTGGTGAGGGTGAATCGCTGAGTGTGACACCCTTTATGTACGACTTTACCAGCGTCGCAGGTGGGACTAGGTTTTCCCAACGACCCCAGAAGTCGTTATACAGATTGCTGATCTCTGATGAGATCTTTGTGTTTGGAAGCTAACTAGCGACCACATAGCGATCGCACTAGCGATCTCGCCAGGTCGTGTCGTTGTCGTGATCGCTAGTGCGATCGCTAAGTGTGACAGTGCCTTAAGACTGCATGTTCCTTCTTTACTGGATTATAAACAGGAAGGTAAAAAAATGATCTTTTTATCTCTAAATTACTTTGTTGAAAGCCTCTGTGATCATCTATGGAGTCTCCAATATTTACTCCAGAACTGAAAGGAACAGTTAGGGAAAATTTAGTTATATTTTAACACATCTTCACATTAGTGCACTTCTCTCTTGTATTTCATGAATATACAGTAGCAGCTGTTTTTTTACATTAATAACCTGTAGATCCTGGGAAAGTTTATTGTAATGATTCTCCCGAATACTCAATGGGTTAATCTTCTATTTTTCTTGAAAGGCTGCATAAACATATGATTGCTGTTGATTGTCATATTCTCCAGAAAATTATTCTTCATAGAGGGTCCCATCATACCATAAAAAATAACGAAATGTTTGTCGTCCAACAATATATTGCGTCCTGCTCTCAACGTTTTGTCGGTTTCCATAAGCATTTGCAATTACAGGAAATCTTTTACAGCTTGAAGTTTCAGGGTACTCTTTAAAAAGTTTTAGATTTTTTTAAACTAACTGTCTCATGTCCACAATCACGTTATTCAGACTGCATTGTTGCTTCTTCTCTAGAGCTTTAATGAAAGCATCTATAATTTTCTTGCACATTATTTTACAGATATTTTACAGATTTGCTACGATTTTAAGGAATCTGTATCACAATTTTTTGGCCCAATGTAGGTGTTTTTTTTCCGCAACAGTTCTCAAGTGTTATCAAATTTTGTTGGAACAGATGCACATTCTTTGTTTCTTTTTCCTTACAGGCAGTCCAAGTTTTGACAAAGGTGTCTATGAAGCCCAGAGTATAGTATTTAAAAATGTGTACCCCCCATTGGTAACTGGTTGAAAGCCCATGCACTGCATGTATGGGCATTATAAGTGTAAGAGACCCGGTCCTTTAACTTGAGCACATTTTTACTGAGCGCTTTTCAATGTCTACCTCTTATCTGCAACTACATGACCAGGGTAAACGTGTTCTGTGCTGTTTATGAAAGTACAATTTTTGGCAAGAGTGTCTATTAGAGTTGAGTGAAACAGGTCGGTCAGATTCAAAAGTCGCCGACTTTCGCGAAAGTCGGGTTTCGTTGGCCGAAACCCGACCATAGCGTGCAGTCGGCCATGTGGTCAGCAAAACGAGCGCCAAAGTCGAATTTCCCAGAATGCTTTCAGGCGCCTTTTTTCAGCCAATTAGCAAGGACTTACACTGTGGGCAAACGAGATGACATGAGCAGCATCCACCACCATCTTAAAGAAGGGAATTGAAGTGATTGGCTTGCTTTGGGGGGCGCCATAGTGTCTATAAAAGCCCTGACCGCCGACCGCCATTTTACTTCAGCCAATAATAACAGTAGGGAGAGGTTGCTGACGCTGTTTATCAGTAGGGAGAGAGTTTGGGCAGGAAAGAGAACTTCTTATGTGCTTGTGCTGATAGCAATTGTGCTGTACAGTTAGTGTGCAGTGACAACGGATGATTTTCTTGTGTGCAGCAGCGCTGGTTATTAGGCTGCCTGATAGCTGTATTGTTGAGTGTACACTGCTGTGCAGACTGCTTTTTACACAGCACTAATACTTTTATTCTTTTTTTCTGCACAGTTACCAAGCGTTAATTTTTTCCCACACCGTATAGAGCTGTACGCTCCTCGCACACTACCGTGTACCAGCTGGTATCACGGACAAATACATGCTGACTATCTGTGTGTGACTCCGGAAATATATACGGAGATTGAAATTTTCCATTACACTGTATACAGCTTTACGCTTCTGATACAGTTCCGTATATCTGCTCTTTGTATTACTGTCAAATCCATACTGAGAGAGCGTCCGTGTGTGACTCTGGAAATATATACGGAGATTGAAATTTTCCCCTACACTGTATACAGCTGTACACTTCTGATACAGTACCGTATATCTGCTCTTTGTATTACGGTCAAATCCATACTGAGAGAGCGTCCGTGTGTGACTCCGGAAATATATATGGAGATTGAAATATTCCCCTACACTGTATACAGCTATAAGCTTCTGATACAGTACCGTATATCTGCTCTTTGTATTACGGTCAAATCCATACTGAGAGAGCGTTGGTGTGTGACTCCGGAAATATGTACGGAGATGGAAATTTTCCCCTACACTGTATACAGCTGTACTCTTCTGATACAGTACCATATATCTGCTGGTATTTTTGGTACATTTTCCCAAACATGAGGAAGTATGGTGGAAGAGGCCGCGGATGTGGGCGGGGGGACCAGCTAGTACTGATGGTGGTGGAGGTGCATCTGCTGGTAGTGCCAAAAGCACAATAGCACCCAAGGCGGGAGGTGTTGAGCCTGTGTCATCGTCTGGCTTCAGAAGGCCAGGAAGGCTCCCCTTTCTGGGAGTAGGTACACCGGTTTTAAAGCCTGAGCATCAGGAACAGGTTTTGGCTTACATTACCTAAACAGCCTCCAGCTCTATCGCCTCCTCTT
>VIAB01009281.1:53846-66798 GCA_009801035.1 Oophaga pumilio | reverse complement strand
TAAATGAGAAGGTGTGTCCAAACTTTTGGTCTGTAATGTACATACACACTAATCAGTGTAAACTGCCATTTAAATTCCTCTATACACTATGTATGTTTTGTAAAATAACAAAGAGGGAAACAATTTGTTCTATAGTCTGCATTTCTCATGTAATTCTATTTTAAAGTATCCTTTCACGGTGTCTGCAAATTATCATTATATATGGCGCACACTAATATGATGGAGAAAAGAGACATCACGTCTAATATTCTTTTCAATTTAGTCTAAAACATCAAATAACACTATTTTGTTAGGCAGTAAAACTATATGAAACGTGAATAATTCAAAAGGTATGTGAGACCATGGTGTTATGAATTTAAAATGAAGCTTTCTATCACAAGAAAGTTACACTGGGAGAAATAAAAAAGAATAGAAAATAAACATTGTCTTCATGCAGAAGAATCTAAAGGAGTTATCCATTTCTGGAACACAGTGTATATTCTGAGCATTATTACCCTCACAGTTTTAGGTCCTTCCAAAGCGCAATTAATAAAAATGTTGTTTATATAATGGCTGGTTGAAAAAAAACAAAATGAAGGGATCTAAAGATGTTTTTTGTTGTTGTTGTTGTGAAATATCGGTTTATATATAAAATTCTGCAAGGGTTTTAGAGCGACGTACGGTACATATTGTTAATGGAGGAATTTATTCATATTTTTCCTATAGTCCCTGAATGTAAAATTACTCCTGAAAATAGGGCTCAGTGAAATAATTTTGTATTTCATATGGCCTTAACGTTCATATATAAAAAAATTTATTTTGCTTTTTTTAAAAAAATGTTATGCAACATTGCAAAGCATAATGGCCATCGGCCTCTGCTGTCAGTCGCCACCTCTCTGTCTCTCTGGCAGGTGGCACTGACAGCGTCCCAGGGGGCGATGATGTCGTTGTCATGTTGTTAGGGGAGTGATTTCTCCAGCTGTTAGGTGGTGTAATCAAAGGCCACGTAGGAAATCCATCAGCACAACCATGAAGAAATTATATGGGTGGCCACAATTACCGGTCCCTGGTTGATTGGCATTATGACATGCAAAAACTTGTTGTGATGTGATTAAAAGGCTAAAAAAATTTACTTCAATTTAGAGTGCTGCAATCACGGCCCTACAATTAGTTAATATGTAATTACAATTACATTAGGTCTTGCTAAGTAGCCAACAGCTAGATCCAGTTAGTAGACAAATTGCATACATTAGACGGCCAATTGTGCTGCTTGATGCCCTATTTAAATTTCCATGTGATACATGTTTGGTGCCAGTTATTACTTTGCTCTATTTCTCTTATTACTGTATTCTGATCCAGCTCTTGAACTCACTACTCTGCTGATTTGATTTGACACTGAACGTTTTGACAATAACATCTCTGGCTGACCTCCTAAAGTAGACCCAGCTCTTGACTTTGCTTACCAATGTTGTTATATTCCCCACCCCTTTGGTGCTAATCAGACTTCCTCACTATCCAATCCTTAACTCACTCTAGCAATTACACCATGCAAAAATCCTAGGACCTCTGCAGCACTGATTCCTATATAGGAGTGAAGAAATTAATATAAGAATATCCCTGGGACCTGCTAATTGGAGACACTTGCTCCATGTCTGGCCGTGGAAGCTCTAAGAGTTGATGGACCCTCGTAACAATTGACAAACTTTACAAGATATGTGCAAGGAATGGCTATAAAAGTAGAAGAACTATTAACCAAGTCAGAGTGGCAAGAGCTAAAACTATAAAGTAACATTCATGGGTGGCAAATAGTACATGTAAAAACTGTAAAACTACCTGGTATAGAAATATATGCAGCACCCACCACAATGGAGTAGTTGCAAAAGCATGGAGAGTTAGGCAAGATATTGTATTTTCATTGAATGGGAGTACTTGAGGGCTTAAAAGGGGTTGTCTGGCCTTAGGGTACATGTTGGCAGCGGATTATTCAGGATACTCTCCAAGCGTGTGACAACAGAGCTTGTTTATTCAGGAATAATCAGGAACAATATATGATAAGCTTAATAGATCAGGAATACGGTAAATCATTTGTGTGTCTCTATCTGTGCAGCATCTACAGCAGGCTGCTTCTCTCATACATATACACAGGAAAAACAGGAAATACAGTCACATACTCTCCCTGTGTGAGCCTCTGGGAGTTTTTTTTTGTTCTAACTTTATAAACAGCATACAGATCTAGCAACTAAACACTCATAGACAGGAATGGAGTTGTTGCACCAAACATATTCCAACTGTACGAGTGTGCAGTCACTCTATGTGACTACAGACTGGTGAATCCTTCCAGTACTCACACTGCATGCTGTGAGGATTCTGCAGTGCCGGAAGCGTAGGGCACATTACCGCAAGTATGTGATTTTCATACATGTGGTCAGATGCCAACATGATGGTTGCGGCCTCGCTCAATGCAATTGTATTGAGTGAGACAAGATACAGTCTAGTCGGAATGTGACCAGACGTACTCAAATAGCATACCATCCACTCCTAGTGACATCACTGGAGAATCCTCATAGCGTGCAGTGCGCACTGTAAGGGTTAACAAGTAGTCAGTCACTCAGAGTTACTGCAGTCTTGAACCCTAAGGCTGGACATCCCCTTTAACTAGTCGGGTTTTTTTAAGGTAAAATAGTTTAATGAGTTTTTGACATTTTATAGTTTTAGTGTGACCAAATTTTCAAACGTCACAACAGCAGGAAGCGTTTTTTGTCATCTTTGATATGTAGTTATAAATAGTGTCAACTTAACAGGCAATGTATGCTATGGCGATGGTGTACCTGTACCTTGTCTTCTATACACTTCACAAATAGCTTTATCAGTAGTTGATTCTGTGCTATCTTTATGTATTTGATTTACCAAAACTGTCAAAATCACAGATTGCCATTTAGTGAGAAACTAATTCAGAAGTGACCACCAATATGAATGCAACTCTTGTTCTCACCACACAAGTCACAACGCTAAATGGCTGGACACTTTATAAGCATACACAGTGGGTACGGAAACTATTCAGACCCCTTTAAATTATTCACTGTTTGTTTAATTGCAGCTATTTGGTAAATTCAAAAAAGTTCATTTTTTCAAATTAATGCACACTCTGCACCCCATCTTGACTGAAAAAAAAAAAAAAGTAGATTTTTTTTTCAAATTTATTAAAAAAAAGAACCTGAAGTATCACATGGTCTTAAGTATTCAGACCCTTTGCTCAGACACTCATATTTAAGTCACATGCTGTCCATTTCCTTGTGATCCTCCTTGAGAAGATTCTACTCCTTCATTGGAGTCCAGCTGTGTTTAATTAAACTGATAGGACTTGATTTGTAAAGGCACACACCTGTCTATATAAGACCTCACAGCTCACAGTGCATGTCAGACCAAATGAGAATCATGAGGTTAAAGGAACTAGCCATGGAGCACAGTGTTATGAGCTCGGTTGCAACAGCTTTATTATATAATGGATTGCAACCGAACCCGGGGTCCGCGATGCAGTTTATGTTCACTACTGCCGAACACCCCTATAGTATGAGGGTCAAACTGACAACGGAAATCAACATTAGATCTCGCCTGTGTTACATCACACAAGGGGAGATGTAGAATTGGCACTATCTCCGTTAACGTCACTGGAGATGTGCTCTCGACTGGCGTAGATGTAGCCCTGTTAATGGCACAGAATCCACTTGCCAGATATTAGATTTGCACTATGTGCTGCAAGCTGGTATAGACGTAGCCCTGTTGACTGCACAGAAGCTACGTGCCAGCCGCTAGGAAGTGCGTGCGACTAACGCCAAGCGTACGTGCTACCAGCTGGCGTGATACCGGACTGAGCCACTCTCTGTTCAGCTTGGCAGGCGATGCCCAGGTTATGTGCCCCGCAGTCTGCTCAGGGTGTATAGCTACCCTATATTTGTAGCAAGACTGCGCCATGTTAGCTACAGGTTACGCCTCCCAACAGTCTGGTCAGGGTGTATAGCTACCCTATATTCGTAGCAAGACTGCACCACATTGGCTACCTGCTTGGCATAAGCTAATCCTGCCTGAAGGACCTGTGCTAATTAGCTGAGCCAACTCTGGCATTGGCAGGTCCCGCAGAGCAAAGCTAGAGAGCACGTGGAGCCCAGATTCTGGTACGTCCACACATGAGCACTGCCTATAGTAATATGATCTGACCGCGCCGCGGACAGACAAGCTATTTAAGGGCTAAGCTCCGCCCCCAGCCATCTCGTCAATCGCATCACCGATGACGTCATCCGTGACCTATCAGGCGATGCCAGGTCAGAGGATCAGCTGACATTAAGCATCAATCATGGCTCGCCATGTCACGGACATGCTCAGTGCAGGCATTTCTGGACTTAGACTTACAACAGCCTTTTCTTGTTCCGTAACCAAGGTTTAAGGCTACTATGAGCAAAGACCCGAGTAGCTATTTGCGCCTCTCGGGTATTGGCTAGGCGTTGGGATTGACGGCGAAGCTGAGCAGCATCTGCCTTGGCCGGGTCTGGATGGGTGACCACAGACTCCTCGGATCCAGGTTCAGATCCTGCCGTCGCCCGATGCCTAACACTCAGAGACAGAATTCTGGCAAGGTACAGATCTGGCCAGGTTTACAAAATAATTTCTGCAGTACTCAAGGTTCCTTAGAGCACAGTGGCCTCCATAATCCTTAAAAGGAAGAAGTTTGGGACCACCAGAAGTCTTCCTAGACCTGGCTGTCCAGCCAAACTAAGCAATCATGGGAGAAAAGCCTTGGTGAGAGAGTTACAGAAGAACCCCAAGATCACTGTGGCTGAGCTCCACAGATGCAGTGGGGAGATGGGAGAAAGTTCCACAGAGTGAAGTATCACTGCAGCCCTCTACCAGTCGGGCCTTTATGGCAGAGTAGCCCGACGGAAGCCTCTCCTTCGTGCCAGACGTATGAAACCCCGCATAGAGTTTGCTAAAACAACACATGAAGGACTCCCAGACTATGAGAAATAAGAACTTTCTGGTGATAATTCTAAGCATTATGTGTGGTGAAAACTAGGCACTGCTCATCACTTGCCCAATACAGTCCTAACAGTGAAACATGGTGGTGGCAGCATCATGCTATTGGGGTGTTTTTCAGCTGCAAGGGACAGGATGACTGGTTGCAAATGAAGGAAACATGAATGTGGCCAAGTACAGAGATATCCAGGATGAAAACATTTTTCAGCGTGCTCTGCACCTCAGACTTGGCCTGCCAACAAGACCATGACCCTAAGCACACAGCTAAAACAACACAGGAGTGGCTTCAGAACAACTCTGTGACCATTCTTGACTGGCCCAGCCAGAGCCCTGACCTAAACCCAACTGAGCATCTCTGGAGAGACCTGAAAATGGCTGTCCACCAACGTTCACCATCCAACCTGATGAAACTGGAGAGGACCTGAAAGGAAGAATGGCAGAGGATCCCCAAATCCCAGGTGTGAAAAACTTGTTGCATCATTCCCAAGAAGACTCATGGCTGTGCTAGCTCAAAAGAGTGCTTCTACTCTATACTGAGCAAAGTGTTGTGAACGTTTTTGAGACGACTTCTGAGCAGAGGCTCCCTCTGGTGGTTGCTAACGGTATTGAAGCTGTATTGAATGACAAGGCTTCCACACCTGGAAGCGAGGACTGGCAATCAGGAGAGACGGACTGGGCTGATATAAGTGAGCTGCCTTCCTATGATCCTCGCCGGTGATCAATTGTTGTTTCCTGGTTCATTTGGAAGTCAGCTGGTGTCTTGCCTTCATCTGCTACTTTCAGATAAGTTATTTGCTGCTTACTTCTATCGTGTTTGCTATTTCCATTTTTTGTCTGCACTTTTGTGGGAGGTTAGCCGGGTTCCCCTCCAGGGGTCTGTGCTACTCTCTGTTTTTCAGTAGCCACTGTTTATTGTTCAATTGCTCTGTCCCTGCTATTTGAGTGGCTGCGGGTTAGCCGCTTGTTCACACCAGAGATCTGATTTAGCAGGTGGTGAGATCGTGTGATCTCAGCATTTTTTAAATCAGAAGTGTTGGAAGTTTTTCTAGGGTTTTGCAGGGTTGCAGATAGTATTCTGTCCTGTCCTGTCCTATCTAGGCAGTGTTTGACCCCAGCATTTGCTCACTCTATTTTCTGCATGCGTTTGTATTTCATCTTGTCTAACCACCATTATATGTGTGGGGGCTACCTATGCCTTTGGGGCTCTACTCCAGGGCAGTTAGCTTTCCTGTTTCTATCTTTAGGTGTAGCCAGCTCACCGGCTGTGCCGAGGCGTCTAGGTCACCGTAGGTACGTCCCACGGCTGCTTCTAGTTGTGCGGTTAGTTTAGGGATCTGCAATCCATTAGTTCCCAACCTCTCTGGGTGTTCGGCTGCCTTGGCTGTTTTTTGCTCCTGTCCTCCTCAGCTACCAAATCATAACAGCAAAGGGTCTGAATACATTTTCTACATTTCTGTTTTTTTTTCAGTCAAGATGGGGTGCAGAATGTACATTAATGAGAAAAAAAATGAACTTTTTTGAATTTACCAAACGGCTGCAATGAAGCAAAGAGTGAAAAATTTAAAGGGGTCTGAATACTTCCGCACCCACTGTATGTAGTGCTGGGAATATAACTAAAATTATATAATACTTCCATTAGATAATGCTGTATTTTATATCTATTATTTTTATATCCTCTCTAATGTTTATGTGGACAGATGGATGGTAGGTCTAAATGACATAAATCATCCAAATTTACCTATAGAACAAGAGATAGTCTTAGAGACATGTATGTTTCATTTTTTAATATTTAATTACTCTCTAAAACTGTGATATATAATTAGGTACAAATTTTTACCATAGCAACAACATTCTACAATCTACAAATGGCAAAGAGAGAAAAAAATGAAAGTGATGATGCTATTTTAATATGTAGAATGAAACAGTACAATACAACTACTGCAAATTAATTCCATCTCTAGGTAATTAGCTGAAGTATCAGTTTATCATATTTATGGAAAATTTGCTGTCATCCAATCTCTAATGTTTTTCCAATATCTAAAAATCTTGATGAAGAATATACGCACAGCAACCTGTCAAGAATATACTTCATCCAAAATCGCAGAGCTCCAACTGTTCTGCAATTACTTTTTTTATGGCATTTGCTAAATTTATCTAATTGTACAACAAAATTGCAATTGCATCAATGGCCAATAAATATAAATTAGTGTTACATAAGTGTAGATGGAAAAGAACAAATACATGTCACATTTATACAGTCATTAAAAGCATTAGACAATGATAAGTATCTGATTTATATGATTTATATGATTGTATTATTAGTGGTCACTTGGTCTAAACATGTCAGAGAAAAAGGCAGCCATATTTATCCATTCCAGGTCACGATACTAAAGCACTGCAGGATACAGCAGACTCCATGACAAAGGTGGGGGAAGCAGAGGTGCAAAATAATGATACAAAGAGCCACTCCTACCAATCTTGGAGCGGGCAGTTCTCTGTTTGCTGGCCTCCCTTTGGATCTGGGAGGGTATTTATTCCCAGTCCAGAGGGAGATTCTCTGTCAGCTAAACTTTCGTTGTGACTGTGTATTTGACCCCCCTGGTTTGTGTGTATACTGCTCTGCTTGTTTGATTCCCGTGTATGACCCGGTCTGTTTGCTCACTCTGCTCTCTGTCTCACGTTTTGCTAATACTGTCTTCTCCGGTTCTGACCTCCTGGCTTGGCTATCGATACTCCGTTACAGTTTTGTCCCTATTGTACTGTCGATTGCCCGCTCTGGTTTACTGATCTATTGCTACGTCCTGACTATCCGTTCTGTCTAACTCTTTGGTACTGTCGTGCTATCTTGTGCTCTGATTTCGTCCCTGTCTTTGCCCCTTGGTAACTTTATCTCGTTGTTACCCTGCTAGGAGTTTTCCTGCAGTTCCTAGATCTCTGGAGCTTAGGTCACGCCCCCAGCAGTCATGTGCTGCAGGTCCTGTTAGTCTGCAGTACACATCATTCATTACTGCTGCCTCTGAGAGACGTGTGGCCAGCTCCGCCCCTTGGTTGTCACATGCTGCAGAAGGTCCTGTTCCACAGAAACACACGTCTTCCCTGCTGCGGCTCTGCTTTACAGGTATCTTGGGGCACAGTTGGTTCACTCAGGACACGTGCACTGGCTCAGTGAGCATGTGCAGTGCGGTGTCCCTGACACCCTGAACCTGTTCCTGAACCTATTCTGTTAGAACCTGAACCTGTTGCTGAACCCACCTAGCCTGAACCAGTCCCTGTTATCTGTGTTACCTGAACCTGAAGCCGTTCTAGCGGTACATGAACCTGAAACCGCTGATGGTATCTGAGCCTGAAACAGCTTCGGCGGTACAAGAACCAGTACCAGTGTCTGTCCCGTCAAGTGTTCCAGGATCCACACAGTCTAAACATGCATCAATATTCAGTCCTGCCTTGGACTTCGAGTCCATGTCTGCAATCCTGACCATTGAAGTCATCTGCAGCTCAAGCCTAATTCCACCATCAGGAGCTCTAGCAAAAACCGGGTGGCCAATTAGTCACGCCCCTCCAAGGGTAAGCCCGGATTGTGGCGCAGTGGATCCGCAATCCATGTGTGTGTAATAGGATAAGGCTGTTTTAGGATGCCAGTCACACAGATGTAGTGCATAGTGTCTGGCTTACAGTTTATTGATGATGCTCATACTATTAAATCAGGCAGATTGTCCAGCATTACGTAAGCACACCCCAAAGGTATAAGCACCCCAAGTTCTCCAGGCGAACACTAAAGGGCCCAGCTCTACCCTGCAGAAGATGAAAAATGAGCAACAAAGAGATGTATAAAATGCATGAGGAATTGGTCGATATTTTGACCAAAATCGTCAAGCTTGCAACTCATGTAAAGGGTCCTCATTGTCTTGTGAGTCCTTACAATTAAAATTTAAAACAACTCACCAAAAAGAACATGAAGTTCAACTGATCGAAACCCACCAAAATTTAGAAGGCAGCATGGATTATGTTGCATGTATGTAATGAATTTCTATATTATCTGATATTATCTGAACTTTCAATGTGCTCATAGCATGGACCTCCAACAAAATACAGGATATAATTTCTACTTTTCTATTAGTGCTCTGTAAGGACTTTACATCTATACTTCCCATGCTCAGTATCGACGCAACAGCAAAAAGTTGCAAGAAAGTAAGAAAAAAACAAACAGCCTAAAAGACATTTAGACAAAAACAACAACATTGTGCAAAATCGTAACATCAATATGGAGCCCAGAATCACCCCCGAATGTGTCCATGCTCCTTAGATTCTGTCTTCTACATTCCTCCTTTCATGAGAATAAAAAATCTTAATGCAAAATGTCCAACATTCTCTTGCCATACTGTATAGCCCCCAAAATTATCTTCTATACTATATCTGGCTTCTGTATTTCAAAACCCTAATGCCTACCCAATGCAGAAAGCTTTTCATCATTTCTATCCATAAAAATCTACTTCACTACGTGCTAGAACCATATGTGTGCTTTTCTTCTCTACCCCAGCTTTCTTTCCACTGCATAGAGGTGCACAGGCCCCAGCTTAGATAACTATTAAAATGGGAATTTGGCCTAAAGGACACCATTATAAGATGACAAATTACAAAAATCTGGACGTCAACAGCCAACAAATTGAAGCACTTTTAGATATTTTATATATCCTACTCAACTGACCAGCTAGGACCGTACCACAAATCTTTTGTGTCAACCTACTTACGCATTACTTCTTTCGCCTCTTACTATTTACCCTAGATCCATTTCTTAAAACCCTCTCCATTTTATGTATCTGTTGTGTTATGTAACCATATTATATAAACATTATTTAATGTAGTATTTGAAGCTAAAGCAAACAGTAGATTCCATATTTACATAGCTACATACTTAATAATTCAACAGTACGTACAATACTTAAATATTTGGCTGTGTGTCATTTATTAAGCATGGAATATTAAGCATGGAAAACAGTATCTTTCAGAAAAAGGCAATGACTACAAAGTTAACAAAGAAAGAACAAGAAGATCCAAAATATAGGACAAAAGACTTCTAGATTATATCAACAAGGTGCATGTAAATCAGATTAAAAAGTAAGTCACCCAGTGGATGGTGACACAAATAACAGGAGGCAACATTGCACATTGGTCCACTCCAGACCAACACATTACTCTGTATTAGTACAGATCAATATTGCAGCTATAAATATCTCCTAAAGCATATTGTAAATATATATCAAATGTGTGCTGCATCAGTAAAAAAAGAGCCCAGATATAAATTATATGTAAATGTCATGATATAGCGATTCATAGAATATCTATATACACAATGTGTGCATACCATGGACTGTCCTACTGACATGGTGCCACCTCATTTGTGTTCTGGCACTAAATCATTGCCTTTCTTTGTAGCATTTGTACTTGCAGAGTATGATTGAAAAAAGACATGTCCATTAATTTGAAATGAAAGGAAAGAATAGGAAGAATAAAGGAAGTGGGATATATAGGTACAACTATAATGAATGGCCCAGTCTACCCTTAAAGAACAAATTTTTCCCTCCTGATCCTGAGTATTGATCACATGGAACAACATTCAGAATTTTACACATTTACACAACTATTTCTGTTATTTTCTGCTACAAAAAAGTATTTAAGTCCTTTTCAAAACCATTAACACTTCCAACTATCACCAGCTCCTAAGGTCAGCTGCTCCACAGGTTAATCTTTAGCATGAGAACTATTACATTCTATTGAGGCATGAAAAGGCAGTGGAGGGATGGGAAGCGGTTAAAGCACCACTCCAACATTGATATTTTCTTTATCGCTGGAGTAGTGCTACTAATCTATGCTTCCTGGCCCTAGTATCATACTTACGAGCCGCAGTCTTCATCTGTTATTGACGCTGCTCCGATTGGCCTTCTGCATTGTTTGCTGGTCGAGCTGGAAGTCACAACTCAATGTAATCCATGAGAGCCAGAACGAGACCAGAACAAGGCTCTGATAGACTTACATTGAGACTTCCAGTCAGTCAGAAGGTGCAGTCACAAGATGGCGGTGCGGGACCAGAGCAGCGACAGAAACAGCTGAGGACGGCAACTGGTAAGTATAATACTAGGGGCAGGGAACTTAGACTAGTGAAACCACTGCAGTGCTGAAACAAAAAAAAATGGTGGTGCCTTATATTGTTTGTTCAGTAAAAAAGATAAAAGAAAAACAAATTTTATTAAAACTTTTTTATATTTAAAAAGAGGAATCCCATATTCAGGGCAGAGTGAAGAGTGGTTACAAAGGACATGTTTGACCTTGGAAGACATATGATGGGCACATGTGTTCTGTTTTATTTCTAATAAAGGACTTTATTCTGGCTGTGTTTATTTACAATACAACTATAGGACTAGTAATGAATAGGTGTCTTACAGACGCCTCTCCATTAATAATCTGTGGGCTTGATGTCACCTAACAATACAAAGGTGACATTAACCCCACAAATATTTAGTCACCTTGCCACCGCTACAGGGCAAGTGGGAATATCCGGGCAAAGCACCAGAACTGGTGCATCTAATAAATGTGCCTTTTCTGGGCAGCTGCGGGCTGCTATTTTTAGGCTGGGGGAGGCAATACCCATGGCCCCTTACCAGTCTGAGAATACCAGCCCCCAGCTGTCTGCTTTAGCAAGGCTGGTTGTCTAAAATGGGGGGGACCCCATGCCATTTTTTAAAATTATTCATTTAAATAATTTAAAAAAACAGCGTGGGGACAGCTAAATTCTTGATAACCAGCCTTGTTGAAGCTGACAGCTGACGGTTGCAGCCTCCCAGCTGTGAGTTTTGCCTGGCTGGTTATCAAAAATATAGGGGGACCCACGCCGGTTTTTTTTTTAGTGATTTATTTACAGCGCAGGAGCGGCTGTTGAATACTCCCATCCGCCGCTCCTGCTCTCACTGTTATTAGCGGCTGCAGGTGTCGAATGATGGGATCAGTAGTCCTATCAGCTGACACCAGTGACTGGAGGTAAACTTTATACCTCCGATCACAGCTGAGCGCTCATGATGTCTTCTAACAGTGTGGGAACCGCGGCTCTCTGACCTGCAGGGATGATTTCACCGCTGATCAGAAGCAGTGTTTGCCATGCTGTCATGCTCATGAACGCATGGCAAGCACTAGATGTTCAGGCCCCAGGTTCAGGTCCGGGTACTGTTCTTGTACCTGAACCCAAAATTTTTGTAACTGTTCGGCCGAATCCGCCGGACCCGAACATTTAGGAGTCCGCTCATCTCTATTCCTGTGTTATTCATGGCAAACTATGGATTAATAGTGAAAAATAAGCAGTTCACTAACCAGTTAAACCAGTGTCAACTCTTTTAGGTATAGAAAAGGGTTGTGTACTGTACATACGTAGGTACCTGAAAATTTCACTACTTGCAGTATGAGTAACTACAAAAACATATTTTTTTTAGTTTAATTTTTGTTCGACTTCTGGAGGAAAACATTAGCCCAATAACTCTCATTGTAAAAAGAAATGTATTCATTTCTGAAATATTCAGCGTAATATCAGCATACACCAGGTGACAAATGATTCTGTCTTTACTACATATGAAATGTTGGCTTTTATCAAGTTATGACTTACATTGGTGAGACAGGTTTCCTCTACATGGCTGTTGGCTCCAGCGTTATTTCCTTTTCTGTCACGTCTCTTGCTTCTTGTTTGCCCTTTCCTGTTTCCTTCCTGCTATTTCCTTTTTATTTCTTTCATTATTCTGCAAAAAAACAGAATAAAACCATTTAAAAGAGATGTCATCAATTACATTTTGAGATAAGCAAGAGAATAAATCTCATAACACTGTTCTAAAGCCAAATTTGTTTAGAAAATAAAACTATTGAATCCTTCAGGCTAAGTGCACACGTTCAGGAATATTTGCGTTTT
>VIAB01009281.1:26327-40817 GCA_009801035.1 Oophaga pumilio | reverse complement strand
TTTCTGCCCTATGACTCGTGTATAAGCCGAGGGGGCATTTTCACACGAGTATATACGGTAATTATTATTTTTTCCTTTGTACCAACTGGTCACCAAGACTTAATAGAGTATATAGCAGATGTAGGATATGATTATACAGCTCTTTCAGAATTATTAGTTCTTAGACACGTAAGCAGTGTAAGGGTAAGATCAGTGTAAGGACCCATGACGTCTGCATTGTAGGGTTTGACGGTTTCTATTGCATTTTACAGCAAAGTCATAATTAACTATACCCAATATTACTTGCATTATCTCTTTAAAATTATCTTTCAAGTAGGTTCCATTGATGGCTTCCATCTAGACAAGGAGCTATGACAAATTATTTTTTTCATTTGACACCAAGAACCTTGGCAGAACTTAATCGGGGTATGTATTAATTAATCCATTTGCACAATTTTTGTGGTATAATAGAATCACAAATTATGATGCCTAATTATACAATAATAAGTTTCTGCTCTAAGCCAGAGAAACCAAGGAAAGACCTGCCCACAGGCCGCCCCGAAGCACAAACATGTTCCTTCTAACACTGATTACACAAGAACCACGTGATGGATTTCTTCACCCCACATATCATTTTAGCCCCTTACTGCCATCGGACGGAATAGTACGTCTGATGGCTGTACCCGCGCTTTGACGTGGGCTCCGGCGGTCAGTCCACCTCAAAGCTGGGACATGTCAGCTGTTTTGAACAGCTGACATGTGGCTGCAATAGCCGCGGGCAGAATCACGATCAACCCATGGCTATTAACTAGTTAAATGTCACTGTCAAACGGCCGGAAATGCACTCATCGGTAACACATGTCACGTGATCGCGGGTCACCGGTGTGTCGGCATGACAACCAGAGGTCTCCTTGAGAACTCTATGGTTGTTGCTGGATTGCTGTGAGCACCACCCTGTGGTCAGCGCTCATAGCAATGCAGTCATTCTGCTACACAGAGGCAATCTGAGCATTGCTTCTATGTAGCAAAGCCAACCAAGTTGTGGCAGCTTCTAGCCCATGGAGGCTATTGAAGCATGCCAAAAGTAAAAAAGAAGTACCGTTTCTCCTTGCGGAGATTGACATGCTAAGCATGCCGAGATGAGGAGACTTAAAGCCGCAATGCTCCTCTGGGAAATATGCAAACTGTCTCTTCAGAGAGGAAGAGGACTAGAACTCTAGTGCCACCTATTGGAAGTAGCAATCCTAAAAGTCAACGTCGACCCTTTAACGAGCCTTGTCACATGGATTGGCTCTTATCCTAAGTCATGTGACAAGGCTTGTAAAAGGGTCTACTTTGACTTTTATGATTGCTACTTCCAATAGGTGGCACTAGAGTTCTAGTCTTCCTCTCTGAAGAGACAATTTGCAAAAGTAAATTTTTTAAAAAAAAAATATGAAAAAAATAAAAAAACATAAAAGTTCAAATCACACCCCTTTCACCCCATTCAAAATAAAACAATAAAAATAAAATCAAACATAGACATATTTGGTATCGCCGTGTTCAAAATCGCCTGATCTATCAAAAAATAAGCCCTCACCCAACCTGAGATCATGAAAAATGGAGACGCTACGGGTCTCGGAAAATTGCACAATTTTTTTTTTTTAGCAAACTTTGGAATTTTTTTTCACCACTTAGATAAAAAAGAACCTAGACATGTTTGGTGTCTATGAACTTGGAATGACCTGGAGAATCATAATGGTGGGTCAATTTTAGCATTTAGTGAACCTAGCAAAAAAGCCAAACAAAAAAAAAGTGTTGGATTGCACTTTTTTTTGCAATTTCACCGCACTTGGAATTTTTTTCACGTTTTCTGTTACTCGACATGTTAAAACCAATAGTATTGTTCAAAAGTACAACTCGTCCCACAAAAAATAAGCCCTCACATGGCCATATTGACAGAAAAGTAAAAATGTTATGGCTCTGGAAAGAAGGGGAGCATAAAACAAAAATGCAAAACAAAAAAAAACTCTGGTCATGAAGGGCTTAATCAATGTAATAGCAGCAACCTGACAATGCCGGTAGTTAACTTAGCAAAATCCTGTTGATAGGTTCGCTTTAAGCATGTATGCCTCTGATTAGATATCCAATGTATCTATACAATACCACTATATAGAGCTACAGAAACTTAAGGCTGTGTGCACACGTTGTGGATTTCTTTTTTTTCTGCATGGAATCGCTGCAGATCCACAAGTGTTTGAGCACACAATGTTATTCAATGTTAAAAAAAATTGCTGTGCACATGCTGTGGAAAAATCAGAGCGGAATCGCGTTTTTTTTTCTGCAGCATGTCAATTCCTTTTGCGGATCTGCAGGGTTTCTGCACCCATTGACTTCCATTGACAACACCACGCTTTCCCCCGTACCGGAGGTCCGCTGCCTCAGAGTAACCCTTGACTCTGCCCTGTCCTTCAAACCACACATCCAAGCTCTTTCTACCTCCTGTCGCCTCCAGCTCAAAAATATTTCCAGAATCCGTCCCTTCCTCACTCTACTAAAATGCTTGTGCATGCCCTCATCATCTCCCGCCTCGACTACTGCAACATCCTTTTCTCTGGCCTCCCTGCTAACACACTCACACCTCTCCAGTCCATCCTTAACTCTGCTGCCCGACTAATTCACCTCTCTCCTCGCTACTCCTCCGCATCTCCCCTCTGCAAATCTCTTCACTGGCTCCCATTCCCTCAGCGAATCCAATTCAAATTACTAATACTGACCTACAAGGCCATCTATAACCTGTCTCCCCCATATGTCTCTGAACTAATCTCCCGATACCTTCCCTCACGTAATTTCCGGTCCTGCCAAGACCTCCTTCTCTCCTCCACACTTATTCGCTCCTCAACCAACCGCCTCCAAGACTTCTCCCGAATATCCCCCATCCTCTGGAATTCTTTGCCCCAACACGTCCGACTATCAACCACACTCGGATCCTTCAGACGTAACCTGAAAACCCATCTCTTCAGGAAAGCTTACAGCCTGCAATGACCCCGCTGCCTCCTCACCACTACCGGAGATATCGCCTCAACCAACACCGGAACTGCTGCAACCCCCCAACCTGCTGTCTCCTGCCCCACAATCCTGTAGAATGTAAGCCTGAAAGGGCAGGGTCCTCTCCCCTCTGTACCAGTCTGTGATTGTTAGTTTGTTTACTGTAAGTGATATCTGTAATTTGTATGTAACCCCTTCTCATGTACAGCACCATGGAATCAATGGTGCTATATAAATAAATAAATAATAATAATAATTGAGTCAGGCAAATCCGCAGCAAATCCGCAGGTGTAAAATGATCTGCGGATTTGCTGCGGATTTGGGTGTCAAAAATGCTGGAGAGGGAAGTGATGTCAGAGGAAGTGTGTGGGCGGAGTGTGTCATTGTCGTGGAAGAAGTCACCATCTTGCAACGAGCATGGACTCCTATCGTCACATGGGGATGGATGTCGTGCGTCTGGTTGAGCTGGTAATGTGTGTGTGTCTGCCTGTCTGTGTGTGTCTGTCTGTGTCATTCCCCATGCGACGATAAGATTGTACTCAGTTGTCAGATGCGCCTACTGCTCCCATCCGGCTATGATGATGGGAGAGTAGTCCCATCATCCGGTGACTGAGTACAATGTACAAAACACGTAAGACATAATAACATACATTACACATACAGTACATACAGTATATACAACATACAGTACATACTCACCATATACACCTAATTACCCAAAGCCCTCGATCTCCTGTAAAAAATTAAAAAATAATAAAACAATAGCATACTCCCTGGTCCACAGTAATCCAATAACGACTGTCCCACGCCGATCTCCCACGTCCGCCGGCGATACAGTAGAGCAGCTATTCGTTGCTGCAGTGTATCGCTGAGCAAGCGGAGTTCTCCGGAACTTTGAAGCTCCGTGCTGTCACTTACGGCACTAGAGCTGTGTAAGAATTTTCCCATGCAGCAATAGTGCCGTGTATCGGAGTGAATGAACTCCGGTAAACTCTCGCGCATGGGCTGTGATACACTGCAGGAGCTTTAGCTACTGTCAGTGTGTGACCGCAGCCGTGCAGATCATTCACATATAACCGTGTGACTGTTCTCCACGTGAGATCATCGTGGGACACTCATTACATGGACTACATTGGACCTGGGAGTATACTATTGATTTATTATTTTGTTTTTTTGCAGGAGATCGATGGCTTCGGGGAATTAGGCGTGCAATAAAGATGGAAAACCTGTTGTTTTATTTCATTAAAAGACTTTTTTAAAATGTGTCTTTATTTAACCCTTTCAAAACTATAGGATTAGTAATGGATAGGCGTCTTATTGATGCCTCTCCATTAGTAACCGGGCTTAATGTCACCTTACAATACAAAGGTGACATTAACCCCTTATTACCCCATATGCCACTGCTACAGGCAAGTGGGAAGAGAGAGGCTAAGCTCCGGAATGGGCGCATCCTAAAGATGTGCCATTTCTGGGGTGGCTTAGGGCTGTTTTATTTAGCCGGGGGCTAATATCCATAGCCCCTTCCTAGGCTATGAATTTTCTGCACAAAAGAGGGAAAGCTGGCAACTGGGGCCAGATTTTTATAGCCTGGGAAGGGGGTAATACACATGGATCTTCCCAGGCTATGAATATCAGCCCGTAGCTGTCTGTATAGCCTTTTCTGGCTATTAATTATAGGGGGACCCCACGTCATTTTTTGGGGAGCCCCCCTCTTTTAATAGCCAGTAAAGGCTATGCAGACAGCTGCGGTCTGATATTCATAGCCTGGGAAGATCCATGTGTATTACCCCCTTCCCAGGCTATAAAAATCTGGCCCCAGTTGCCAGCTTTCCCTCTTTTGTGCAGAAAATTGCATGGGAGCCCATGCCAATTTTTTTTTACCCCTTTCTGCCAATCAAACCCCCTTTTATCACCACCTTAGTTCGGGAAAAATAATAAAATAAAAAAATGTATTTATTTCAATTTTCCCATTAGGGTTAGGGTTGGAGCTAAAGTTAGGGTTAGGGTTTGGAGTAGAGTTGGGATTAAGGTTTGGATTAGGGTTAGGCTTGTGATTAGGGTTAAGGTTGGGATCAGGTTTAGGGTTGTGATTAGGGTTAGGGTTGGGATTAGGGTTAGGGGTGTGTTAGGGTTAGGTTTGTGGTAAGGATTATGGTTTGGATTAGGGATAGGGGTGCGATTAGGGTTAGGGTTGGGATTAGGGGTGTGTTAGGGTTAGGTTTTTGGTTAGGGTTATAGCTAGGGTTGAGATTAGGGTTAGGGGTGTGATTAGGGTTTGGGCTAGAGTTGGGGTTAGGTTTGTGGTTAGGGTTATGGTTAGGGGTGTGTTGGGGTTAGGATTGGAGTTAGAATTGGGGGGTTTCCACTGTTTAGGAACATCAGGGCCTCTCCAAATGCGACATGGCATCCGATCTCAATTCCAGCCAATTTTGCATTGAAAAGTCAAATGGCGCTCCATCCCTTCCGAGCTCTGCCATGCGCCCAAATAGTTTTTTTCACCCCCACATATGGGGTATCAGCGTATTCAGGACAAACTGTACAACTTTTCGGGTCCAATTTCTACTGTTACCCTTGATAAAATATAACAAATTGGATCTGAAGTTAACTTTTTGAGGAAAAAAAGTTAAATGTTCATTTTTTCATTTTCATTTACATTGTAGGTAAGGGATATGCCAGCTATCTAGGTCCCGGCATCTGAGTCCTACAAGTACAAATATTTCCGCGATGTATGCTGGACCAAAATCTTCCAGGAATTATATCCAGAATGGGATGCATTCCCAAAATCGCCTCAGTTGCAAATTGGTAATTATAAACGTTATTTAACAATTAATACTATTTTTTAAAAAAATGGACTGAGAACGATTTTTTTTTCTTTTTGCAAAAGATATTAAAGAGAGGTAGAGATCGGTCAGGGACAGGTTCCATAAATTCGTATCCTCTTGCAACAAGAGTGGCTTCTCACCCCAGAAAAATAATTTCCCATTATTTGCGGAGATGGAATTTTTGTTGACAAGCAGGACATTGCGGAGGGAAGTTTTTCAAACTAGTGAGAAATTAGTAATTAAAGATATATATAGCCTTAATGATGAAGACTAATTTTCTTTTATTTCCACAGCACTGAAGGGAACATTTGTCCTCCTGACCCTGAAGATGACAACATGGATGAGGCAGCAGGAACATCTTTTGCAGCTGGTGCCACATCTTCTCCTGCAACTGGTGCCACATCTTCTCCTGCAGCTGCTGGGACATCTTCTGTTGATGCTGGCACATCTGGTTCTACTGAAACAGATGCAACAGCAACAAAAGAGCTGCCTATCCGGTGGCAGTAAATGAGCTTTCCCCCCAAAAAAAATGAAAATAAAAAATGACCCTACAGGAAGGGTGGCCAATGAGATTCTGAAGTTGATCAAAAAATCAACTGCAGAAGATGATATTGATTTTTTCACATTGACTGTAGCCAACAAGGCTCACTTACTGCCACCGGATAGGCAGACAGTATTCATGAGTGCTGTGCTTACGACACTTGCATCATTCGAGGACCCTGCACCAATTGCTCCTTTGAATGACCTTTTGGTGTGGGTCATTAGTGGTATAAAACCCCAACCACCACGTGAACCTGACTACCGATACCCAAGGCCAGCCAGCACCTTTTCTCAGTATTCGGAGTCAAGTTGCTCACACAGGCTGGGCCCCTCGCTGAATGCAAGTTTGAGTTTGGATCCCGCTCCTACCTATGGCTATAGCCCTGATTATCAATTTTTAAATTAAGAACCAGTCTTTTGCATCTGGGGGTACAGAGACTTCACCACATCTTTTGCCGTGCCGTGCTACCATTATGGGTGTACACCATCGTGCTCATACCCACTCCATTCACATGTTGACAGTTGAGTTGATTCCTGCCAAGAGTCGCAGACCAGCCATCAAGTAGTTCCAAGGTTCTTAGTTTAAAGTCTGCCACACCGAGTTTTACATTGCCACTACAAGACTCGCTTCACCACCGAGAACAAAAACCTTCTTGGAAGCAAGGCTTCTTGTTTTGTGGTCAAAGAATTTATTTATTTGGCCAAAAGTAAAAAAAATGTTTTCATATTGAAAAAAAATGACAATGTTTGTCATAATGTTTTTATTGGTTTTAAAATAAAGTTATTTTTCAAAACTTTCTGATTTTTTTTTATCAACTTTAACATAAGGGGTAGCCATGTTCTAGCCTTATGGCTGTCATGGACTTACATGGCACGACACACTAGCAATACTCTCATCAATTCCCGCCACTGCCGCCAGCACTTGGAGCCGCAGTGTGCAGCTGCATGTATTTCTATGCTGCCGCAGAGTTGGCTGCAGTGGCGGGAATTGAAGAGAGAGACTCGCATGAGTTCATCGGCTCACAATCGCAAGTGTGTTCCAGGACTATGGGATGGAGGATATGTATGATGGACATATGGGCACGGGACTATGGGATGGAGGATGTGTGATGGGTATATGGGCATGGGACTATGGGATGGAGAATGTGTATGATGGTATATGGGCACAGGACTATGGGATGGAGGTTATATATGATGGGTATATGGGCACGGGACTATGGGATGGAGGATGTGTGATGGGTATATGGGAACGGGACTATGGGATGGAGGATATGTATGATGGGTATATGGGCACGGGACTATGGGATGGAGGATGTGTGATGGGTATATGGGGACGGTACTATGGGTTGGAGGATGTGTGATGGGTATATGGGCACGGGACTATGGGATGGAGGATATGTATGATGGGTATATGGGCACGGGACTATGGGATGGAGGATATGTATGATGGGTATATGGGTACGGGACTATGGAATGGAAGATGTGTGATGGGTATATGAGCACTGGACTATGAGATGGAGGATAATCATTATAATTTGTTATAACTAACCACAGTTAGTTACTATGCTCGGGCAACGCCAGGCTCTTCAGCTAGTAAAATAAATAAAACACAAAAAAAAACATATTTATGGTATTTTTATTACATAAAAATATCAAATTAGCATTTTTGGCAAAATCAAACTTTTATCTTAGGCTGGGTGCTCACTTGCGTTTGAGTAGATTGCGTAGGGCTGCGTACTTGTTTCAATAAGCCCCGCCTACGCTCCGCGAACTTCTGCATGCATCCTGCGTTGCCCTGCTCACCTATCTTTAACATTCGGCACACAGGAACATGGGTCGTTTTGACATGCCCACCGAACACAACATGTTGCATTTCTGTGCGGTCGGCGGGCACAGAAATGCACATCAAAACAACACGTGGACGCATCCGTATACAACGCATGTCCCTACGTTCGCAGGATGCATGTGGAAGTAGGCGGAGCTTAACGAAAGTACGCAGCCCTACGCAATCTACCCAAACGCAAGTGTGAAATTAGTTATCTTCTTTTTGGTCAAAATGGAGAATGGAAGAAGAAGGGATGGACAAGGAAATGACATCACGGTTTTTTTTTATGTCAAGTAATATATCTTTATTAGCTTTCAAAAACGCAGACAAATTTGCATGAAAATCCTCATCAAATCCACGCAGATTTTTACACGTGTTTTCTGCCAAGAGGTGCAGATTCTGTGCAGAAAATTCTGCAGGCAAATCTGCAACGTGTGCACATACCCTTAATGCGAGAGACTCTGTACATCATAATTATAACTTTATTCTTCCTATTTTCCACCATCCTTCCCTGTGTAAAATTTGGTGAGGTGTAGCAGTATGCCAACAGATTTATTCTAATCTACCTCTAAGCTCTGAAGTCCCAAATATAGAGTGTAATAATTTAACATGTACTGATAGACTTAAAAAGTAAAAAAAAATAACGCTTTAATCTGTTTATAACTAAACAGGATTAATTTTGCTGCATTGGGTGACAGATTATGTTCCACGAATGCTTTGTTTATTATTTTCAGTATTATTAGTGTTGTATTTTCTCATTCGGATCATTGCAGGTACAGTAATTCACATAAACATCTTACAATAACTGTAGTAGAAAATTGATTTTAAATTAACTGATGTGACTACAGGTCTACATCACATTATGTTATTATTCTTTTATTTTTTTCAGCTAAAAATTACCCAATATCTTATTTTTAATATCAGTCTCTAAATAAAATCATGTACACTCTCTGGAACGAATATGAAGCTATTCATAAAAATACTGGCACAGGATTGTAGCCCCGTACATCAATGTAATTGCTTAATATTGCTGGTATATTAGCATATTTTATAGCTGTATCACTGCCTTGCGTTGCACAAAACATCCTCTAGATGGCAGTATGGACGTCAATGAGACGCTGACGCGCAATATGAAAAAAATATATGAATATTTTAATATTTTTTCCTGCCATAATTACATTATAAAAATCATCCATAGAAATAATTAGACAGCATAGAGCAGGGATGTAGCTAAAAGCGAATAATTGTTAGAAATAAGTAAATACAGTTATTGATTTAAAGGGAGCCTTTGATCTAAAAGCAAATTATCATTAAGTAAATATTAAAGGTTATGAGGTCCATGAATATGCATTGATTTATTAGGTCTGAATGATTGCACAACGGGATAGTATAATAGAGCGCATTTGCCTCCTTGTCTCGGTATATGTAAATGATTTATTGCTACTGATATTCTGATCTTTTTGTCTCCCTGTTGAGCAGAGCGCTGGAATATGTTAGCACTTTATAAATAAAAGATTAGAATAAAATTTAAATTGTGTTCACTCACTCACAACAGAAGCTCATCAATAGTGCACATTGTGTAAAACAGGAGTTCTGAAACATTTTATTAACAGGTGAGAAATACACCGGCAACAAATATCACAGCAGGGAGACTTAAAGGAACACTACCGGGAGAGCTGTACGAGAGCCCCCCGTGGTGTGGTTAAAAATGCAAAAACATAGATAAATATTTCAGGCTCCGTTCACATCATGCATTTCATCTATATTCATTGTGTGCACCCCAAAAAAGTGAAGGGCTGATATAGGTATAAGTTGCCATTCCTGTCTTCCGCTGTCAAACTATGTAGCATGCTATGCAATGGGGATATGGGTGATATCTGTCTTTATGTCTGTAGCACATATTCTCACAATGTAAATGTAAGGGGATTGAATAATGTTTATTATTAGAAAATGGGACTGCTACACTTAAATGTGTATTGACATCATTCTTCATTAGTATTGCTACACTTGAATGTGTATTACCATGTTGTAAACTGTATATAACATAGTCTTATTCATGTAGATATGTGCAATATGATGTAATGCATCTGTGCTTAGACTTAGTGTAAGTGTAGTAGTTAGTTTTGGCCACTAGATAGGGCATTATAGAATATTATATGGTGAGTTAGAATATAGGACAGGAAATAGTTAAACATTGGATGGGCTGCTGTGTGGTAAGTCAGGAATGTTTTCGTAGTGTAGTCAGTCAGGGCTCAGTGCCCGAGCCATCCAGATGGGCCATAGGCCCTGGACACCGCAGCAGCCAAATTACGTTTATTAAGAAGCAAGTCCAGCCATTCAGAGTCCCCTAGAGACAGAAGGACAGTGTACAGCAGCGGAGTTGCAACAGCTAGAAAGTGGAATTGAGGAAGCGGTCTAGAGAGTACAGGGCGCAGATTGTTCAAGATGTGGCAGATCATTGCATGGGCAGACACACTCAGATCCGGGGCGAAACAGATGAGGGAGTCCCCAGAAGTATTGAGTCTGGACAAGGAGAATGCTGCGGTACCGCCTAAGGCGCTATTACCCCAAAATGTACTGAAGGACATAGAGGGAAGCGCAGGGAAAGTGCAGAATATGAACTGTGTGGAACCTGAAGCTGTTGCTGTATCTGACAAGAATGTGCTGCAAAGTGTGCCTAGTAAAGTTCTTTGTTTTGCATTGGAACCGGACTGTGTCTCAATTATTCTGGAACCGGCTACAGAGGGTCCCCATCACCACAGAGGAGTCCTTGATGGTGCAGTAAAAGAAGATACAGGTACGCTGGAGAGGGTATACTATTTTCATGTAAGAGGAGGCCAGGGCCCAGAAGCAACTGAGGGCTCGGCCATGATTACATCCCTGGCCGAATCTTACATAAATATATGCAGAAGCAGCACCATGATTGAAGAGTTTTAGGCTATGGTCACATTTTGCTTTTATTCAGCATCCATTTCTGCAACCAAAACCTGCTCTAGTGGCAGTAAAAAACCTGCTTACAAAAAGAAGTTTTCGCTGCGTTTTTGCTGTCTTTTTGGTGTAGAGTATAAGTGTCATGTCACTGAAAAAAATATTAGGTTCAAAAAACAGCTTGTTAAATGATTCACTGATTCAGTATTAAATGGGTATTCCCATCTCCAAGATCTTATCTCACTATGTAGTAGGTGTAATAATAATAATAATATTAACAAACACCTCCAATTAGAAATGTAGTGTAGTTCTTCTGATTCGCTGTATCTCTTTCCTCATGTGCAGGCATTGAAGGACCTAAGGTATCCATAGTTACGACCATTGATATAGTGACATATCTAGTTGCTAGTGGTCGTAACCATGGATACATAAGGTCCTGCAATGCCTGCACATAAGGAAAGAGACATAGCAAATCATAAAAACTATACTACATTTCTGATTGGAGGTATTTGCTAATATTATTATTATTGTTACAGGATCTTATAGATGGGTATACCCTTTAAGGGTTGATTAATTTTAATAGACCCTTAATTCTAAATCAATGAATCAGATAATATGTGTCATTTAGGCTACTTTCACACTTGCGTTTTTTTGCGCAGCGCATCTTGCGCTATCGGACGCATGCACAATGTTCCCCTATCTTTAACATGGTGGGCGCAGGGTCTAGCGCTTGCACGCGCTCATCTGCGTTTGTCGTGCGCTGCGCATTTTCCCGGTGTACGCCCATACGCGCTAGACGCTACATGTTGCATTTTTTTTTTCGCCCAACCGCTTTAAAAAAACGAGTGCGCACGTGTGCGCGCGCTATGCGCAAAAAATAACATTGCAGTCTATGGGGGCGCTGGCGTGCGCATGGCTTTGCGCTTGTCAGCGCTTTTGCACGCACGCGATTTTTCAGTAAATAATGTCTAAACACTTGTTTAAACCATGATACAGCCAGAGATGATAGAGCCAGAGATGATAGAGCCAAAGATGATAGAGCCAGAGATGATAGAGCCAGAGATGATAGAGCCAGAGATGATAGAGTCAGAGATGATAGAGACAGAGATGATAGAGACAGAGATGATAGAGACAGAGATGATAGAGACAGAGATGATAGAAATGTGACACATAGACATGCGCCAAAAAAACGCAAACGCATGCAAAAAAGCATGAAATCGCAGAAAAACGCTGTATTTTTTTGTCGTAATGCGCATGCTGATGCGACTAAATATCGCAGCGTTTACAAGCGTTTGTATGCATTTTTTTTAATGCGCTTCATGTGCGCTCGAAATGCAGCGCAAAAAAACGCAAGTGTGAAAGTAGCCTTAGCTAAAAGACATGTTTTTTACCTCAGTATTTGTAAGTCAAAATCAGGAGTGGAACAATCCGAGGAAAAGTCTCCTGGCTTCAGGTTACAAATACTGATGTAAAATACTGACCGTGTGAACGTGGCCTAAAGGGGTTGTTCCCTTTCAGTAAATTTAGGTCCCCGGCTGCAGGTTGTTATAAAGAAATCAGCTGCCCTGAACTTACCTTTCCTGGGTCCGCTGGTGAGTCTCGCCCGATGCTCCCTCTGTCTGGCAGTGAGCTCACTGGCTCTGAAGGGGATGTGTTCCATTTACACTGCCAGTTCAGCCATTTTTTTTTTTTTTTATAATAACGTGCAGCCGAGGACATTCATATACTGAAAGGGAACGACTCCTTCATCTGTCAGTGAGATTGTGGTGAGATTGTGACTCCAGTTTTTGTCTCTTGTTGGGCGGTCATGTTTTAAATAAAGCTACTTTGTTTCTGAAACTACCTGGTATTTGACAGCTTTCTAGATACAGTCACGTGTGGATTCCATGCGTTTTTGAAGAATTTCCATCACAGAAGCATACTAGAAATGCAGGAACGTCTTTTAGCTGTTGATTTTCTGCATCTAACGCAAGTCTACGGGAAAAATACCCCACAAGAGAAATTGACATGTTGCTGATTTGAAACCCGCACCACAAGTGCGTAAAAAAGAAGCACAATGGGCAAGAGATTTCTATAAATCCCATCCACTTTAATCTGTAGCATCAAAAACTCCCCAATAACTCACCATGGGGCACACAGCTTAAAAGGGCGGAAGCCCATCCCCCAACAAACACAGACCCCTTATGCTAAATATGTGTTTTCACTTTAAATTCATATCTGACGTGCTAAACATATTTCTAATCTCCTCCTCTTGTTTGTCCACCTTTGTAGCCTTGTGTTGTAAAAGGCTGGTGGGCCGCTGCACGTGACAATGCCCAAGTAAACCTGAGTGGGGGTCTCTGGGAGCCATTGCTAGGTCATGGAAACACCGGCCCACAGTTTTAGAAAGACCAATGAGTAGTGAAAAACCGTAAACCTAAGGGCTTTTGAGCATCTAAGATCAATAGGGGGAGTAGGCTGGTAGGATCAGGGGGGACAATAACGAGCCCAAGGGGTCCATAAAAGGTGACTGGTGAAGCCCTGTGTGGGGGTTGGGCAGGCTGTAGCAGGGACGAGGCCTGGCATTTTAATTTAGTGCTAATTTTTCTGGTCTTTATCAAGGGGTGTGACTCACAGGATCCTCTGGGGAGGCTATTTAGGCTACTTTGCAACATTACCATGTGAGCTATATGGTAATGCGGTACGGTATGTTAAAGACTGTAAATATTAGCCCTAAATAAAAAGGCCTATAGCTCAGAAATAGTGATGAGCGACTGTGCTCGGATAAGGATCTGAGCATGCTCGTGTCCTAATTGAGTATTTTCGGCGTGCTGGAAAAAATGATTGAGTCGCCGCAGCTGCATGTCTCGCGACTGGTTGACAGCCGCAACACATGCAGGGATTGCCTGACAAATAGGAACTCCCTGCATGTATTGCGGCTGTCGGACAGCTGAGAGACATACAGCCACAGCGACTCGAGCATTTTTTTGAGCACGCCGAAGACACACGGTTAGTACCCGAGCATGCTCAGATAACACCTTATCCGATCACGCTCACTCATCACTGCTCAGGAACCATATGGAGGATTTAAAAACAAAAACGGCCTATTCAGGGGAACAGCAGGAATAAAATGGGAGCAAAAATTGGCCACTTTTGACCAGGTGATAGGTTCTCTAAGTTTTCCAATTTGTCTGCAAAAAAAAGTTAAATATTTGGGGCCGCATTTATCAAAACCAGATGAAATTGTCTTTTGTGCTCATGGCAGAAAATGAGAGTTCAGCTTTCATTTTTTCAAGAGAAATGAAAGCTGAGCTCTTATTGGTTGCTCTGAGGAACAAAGACAGTGTTACTATTAGGCCGGGATCACACATGCGAGAAACACGGACGAGT
>VIAB01009273.1:65591-77718 GCA_009801035.1 Oophaga pumilio | reverse complement strand
GCATGCAGACATTGCCTGTTGACTAGAAAATAGTTGTTCTGGTATCCACGTTTATAGGGACAGTTCATGGATTCAGTTGCTTTTCATCCACACACTTGGTGCTGTGTCTATTACTATTTTGAAAAATAGCTATTAGTTGGAGCAATCTGGGAAAGAAAATGTCTATAACATTTTTAGCTGAACTAAGCACTTTCCCAGTGAAGCATGTCCCACACTTATCCCCAATGTGCATCCCCAGGCAATGAATCTGCTGTAGGTAAACCAAAAAGTGCTTAAAAAGGAAGTGCTTTCCAAAGTTTTCCTTCTTAGAAAAATGCTACAAAACCTGCATAAATGAGTTGAGATTTCAGAGTAAGTAGGCAACCATCCAATCTGCATGGAGACATCTAGATTTTACCACAAATATTGGTTGAGATAAGGATAAGGCAATTCAATTTCAAAAGGCCGATCCCTTTGTTATTCCTATAAATAAGCCACTTTTAAGGATTTCTGGTAGTAATCTTCTCCCCTTTTCCCATTGACAAAACCATGAGCACTTGTCATAACCTTGTATTTATGGATTAATGTGGATAGCTGTGGGCCAAATAAGGATTTAGTGAACCAGTGTCTGTATGTCAATTTACACTTGCTGTCTACAGCTTATATTCAAGCCAGGAGTGTAACGCATTGTGGCCGTGACTGTGCAAGAAGGGGGCCTGCCAATGCCAATATCTACCTCAGCTGTTTGTGCTTCTAAGGACAAACATTGAGCTGAAATGCATAAGGGTGCTGAGGCTTCATGCATTGCAATACACACCGCTAGACAAGTAGTGGCCAGCAGCTTACGTTGGCATGCCGGTCATAGGTGGTGCATGGCTGTGACATCATGCGCTTCCAGTTGCTGGCACACTGTAGTCAGCTGCCGGCCTCTGTGCTAGTTAAGGACAAGGATGCCACATGTCATGGGAGCAAAGGAAGGTAAGAAGGATTGTTTATTTCTTTTTAAATGTGTGAAAAAGAGCAGCAGAACAGGGAACATTATACCAGGAAGGGTCCCAGGATGGGGGACATTATACCAAAAGGGTCCCAGGATGGGGGACATTCCATCATCATTATTACAAGATGATGATATTGTTACAGGAAGGGGCTTGAATTGAGAACATTATTACATGAGGTGGGTGAACACATGTATGTTTAGGATCTAGAATGATCCCATAAATCTGACCAACATGCAGGTGGGTGCTTAGGTCCACATTTTGCATCGAGAGATTGGACTTTAGTTGAGCCACTGATTCAATTCAGTCAGCAGACATTTAGTGGCCTTTTTGGATAGACTGAGTTGAATTCTATGCACACCGAACAATCAATAATAATAATAATACAATTGTTTTTGCATGTAGAATATCACAGTTATCAGCAACACATCTCCTTGTTACCCAAAATGATATGCTGCTGATAAGAATGACATCAATGGTGGCATAAAAGATCCAGTCACCTGGTGAACAAGCATTTTGCTCATTCCTTGGGTGATGGTCAGCATGTTTACACAAACTGATAATTTGTGACCCAGCGTTATAGCAAATGCTTAGTTGTTCCCTATTATTGGCTCTTCTAAATGGGTTTTAAAGAACAGTATATGTACACACCTTTAGAGTAGGAAAAGGTAATTTACAAAAAAGATTAAAGAATGTTAACTCCTGTATTAGAATACACTGGTCAACACTTTTCTATCAAAACTAATGTACCTTTTAAGACATTTCACAAGAAAACAGCACATAAAAGCGGCATATAAATATTATACATCACATGCAGACATACACGGTATAAAGTTCCTACTCTATGCAGGAAACGAGAGCATTCTAAATATTCTCCAATTCTCACAGCCAATTATTGTAAACTTTTCCTGAACATGCAACTGATCAATTTTGTTAAGTCAATTGATTTGCATCTGTTAAGGGCAATGCACTTTGTGAAAAATGTGCATTTTTTTTTCTTAAGAGGTTTCTAGTTACTTATCTCATCTTGCTGAGGCTATTTCCCATTTGTCTTTATTAAAATATGTTTACCAGAATATATGAAGTGTATTCCGCCCAGGCAAGATGTCCTATTAGTTAAGGCAAGGCGAAACTTATAAGATTAATAGCTTTCTTGAGCTTAAATTAGTTTGTCAGCATCTGTCCAGACTTTAAGCCTGGACCAAAGAACACTGCATACAGATCTTAATAGACTTTCGCCTTTAACTAAACGGAACTACTGTAATTTTCTTTCTATAACAAGAGTACATCTAAAGAGGCTCATTATTGGCTTCATTAGATATGTTACTTGCATCAGTGGCTGTAGTTACTGTTATAATGGGAGAGAGGTTAACACAGCATATTTTTTACATATTATATGGCACAAAGCTTAAAGTAGCCAAAGGTTTATGGAGATGTAATTGGTAGTTAGTGTGAAATTTGTAAGACAAATAGACAATACCTAGACTAACCCCTATAATCCTCTCCTTTACTGTTTTACAGCCACCAAAGGGCCTCATTAAAACAGGAGTATGTATCTTGGTGAAAAGATACAGTGCTTATAGTGCCCAAATGTGACAGAAAATCTGCATTTTGTAAATCTGACACCTTTGATAGATTATACAGTGTGAAGTAATTGCTTCTGAGCATTATGATAACGCTTAAGGTTCTTTTCTGAATCCAACTGTGCTTTATTCACTAGATGTAACAATGTGTAAAAGAGCGTGTGGGATAAAATGAGTCTTGGACGATGAAAATGAACATTTTCACTGTACAGATTTTTTCCTTGAGATATAGAAAATGAATATTGCAATTGCCATTAGCAAATAATTCTTTAAAAGAGAATTAATAAATATTTAGTGATTTTTCTTTTTAATAAAATGCTCTTAAAAAAATTGATAAAAAGCACAAGTTTTTTTTATGAATATGGAAAACAATTGGAAAGAAGGTAAAGTTTAGGCCACAGTTACACATCTATAGAAATAGAAATTCACATACATGTTTTGGACTATCATAATTTGAGCTGATCATACACATTATATAAAAGTTGTTGAGTTGGTTTTGGCAGAATAGGCAAATAATTTGATGTGTAATAAAGGGAAAATTACACTTTATAAATGCAGTCTGATCTATGGACAACATGATGGAGAGAAAGAGAAAAGACTCAGTATAAATTGCATTTTATTCACTGTGTGCACAGTCATAAAGGGAAGACTGTCAATCACTGAATAGGACCGCCCACAAAATAGACTCATGTAATCACCAGAATTTACAAGTTTTATTGGACCTATCCCCACAAAAATTGCTATCAATGTGATCAGCTCCTCCTGACCTTTTACATCCTATCTGTTGGTCAGATACCACTTTTAGCATGATAGGTTCCCTTTTGAGAGAACCTGCCCTCAGGTTTTTTCACTATAAACTATGGTCATCTCATTTAATGCTAGTTTTACAGTTGTTTAGCATCTGTAATAAATACCTTAACACCCTCTGCATAGACCTAAAAAGATTTATTATAATACACTCATAGCGCATGGTCTGGTCTGGTCTTATACTGTAGGTGCCGCTGGTCTTGTTTCGCCACCTCCTCTCTCCTCACAGTTGCCATGTTCCTGCTTTCTTTATGGGGATGATGCATTCTATGCCATCCATGCAGTGTCTCCAATAGCACTCTTGTACATTCATACTTCGCTCTGCCCTGCTGTGGGCTGAGCGAAATACTCTATTTTGCATGTGCCGGCTTTACTTCCAGGTCATTAGCAATCTCAGACCTCTCCTGGCACTTGTGAAGGGCAAAGTGATGCATTCCTACACCACGGTAGCGTGATTGGTGACACTGTGTGGATGATGTAGGACTCGTCATCCACATGAAGCAAATAGGAAAATGTTTATGAGGGGAGAGGAGACTCTGAAGCCACGCAAGTCTGACCACAACATGCCGTATGGGGGATTATAAGTGGTATTTTTGGGGATGTGCAAAGGGGGTTGAGGACTGACTGTACATACAGCTTGCTAGACTGCTGCAGAAGAGGCATAAAGCGTGGTGCCTATAGTTTATATGGTGAAAACCTGGTGACAGGTTCCCTTTAATTCATCCCGATTGTCGACTATCAGAAGCCAGGGGAAGCAAGGCTCTAGCATATTAGATTTAGTAAATTAAACACTGTCAGATTTAGACAGTGTAATCTTGATTGAAATAAAATATGCAAATTGTTCTGATTTGGCTAGGTGAGAGGCTAAAACTGGGATCTAATGGGTAAGGTTTCTCCTTGTGGAGAGTTACAGGACAGGTCTGGCACACCAATATGAGGAGACTTTAACGCTTTGCATGTTCCTCTGGGAAATTAAATATGCAAATTGTCTCTTCAGAGAGGAAGAGGACATGAACTCTAGTGCCACCTATCGGAAGCAGCAATACTAAAAGTCAATATCGACCCTTTAACGAGTATTGCAATAACTTAGGATAAAAGCCAAATCAGAATCTCAATTTGGAAACACGGTGTTTGGGGGTAATGCCCTCATCAGTGCAAAGTATGAGATCTGATTTGGCTAGCTGAGAGGCTAGTACTGTGATCTAAGGGATAAGGTTTCTTATGGCGGAGAGTGACATGCCAGCTCTGGCACTGCAGTATGAAGAAACTTAAACACCTTGCATGATTTCAAAGTAAGTACACCCCTCTTATCATATCTAAGAGATCAATAATGTATGAAATTTGTATTGTGCTGTCTTTTGATGGAATTAAGGTGGGATTGAGGAAAATTACAGTTTCTTTAAAGAAATCCGTCAAAAGTTTTTGTCATGTAAGATGAGGACAACATGAGGTAGGTAACATAAATCAGAGATGTATCACTTATTAGACTATTTGCTGTTGTTGACCATACAATGAATGTTTTATCACCAAGATATTATCACTGCCAGTTCTGTAGCTCACACACCTGCTAAACCGATAATTTCCATTCTTTGATAAGCAGCTCACTGTCAATAGACACTATACACAGAAAGCTGTGGTTTGGGGTGGGGTCAGCTTTCTGAGCTCTACTTCATACAACAACTAAAACTTTGATTGTGTTTTTATGACTGCTAAAGCACATTCAAATGGGTAGCGTTCAAACCAGGGAGACTAAAACCTGAACCTGACAGATCCCTGTTCAGTACAGGAAAAGTCTTTCTCTGACCCTGGTCTGTTGATGCCTTAGCTCGGAGGTTGGCACCCTAAGATAGCGCATTGGCGCTCCTATTCAATGGCGATTTACTCTGCATGTCCTTAGCAGCTTCTTGTATCATTAGAGTAGCAATTTCCCAAGGAATAAAGAAATCTCACATGAAACAGCTAAAACCAGCAAAGTGAATGAATCCAACAAAGTCTATTATCAGCAGGAATCACCAGCAGGGAAAGTATATAAAACTGTACCCGAAAGGTGATGGGCAGATAAACAGAGTAAATGAAAAATATCCATTAAACAAAACAGACAGAAACAAATTTAGCAGAACTAAAACACCTAAAGAAAAGGTGTATCTGCTGTGACTCAGCGGAAAGAGACGCCAACCACAAAATCAAGGGTTCAAATCCAGATACATGATAAAGTTACAACTGCTGCAGCCAGTAAACTAAATGATATTGTATATTGTTGGAATCAGGATCTCTTATCTTGCATGATGCTGTTCTCCGATGAGGTAGCAAAAACATGGTGATAGATTCCCTTTAACTTTTATTTTCATGTTCATAACTGGCACAAGGATTTGATTTATACATAAATTTTCTTTTTCAAAACCCTTATACTGTACTTTAAGGCTTGACTGTCATTTTATCAAAATATGAGTTTAATATAAATTTAACACAAAGTCGTGCAGCCTTGATGCTTCATTTATTTATTCTGACTCGCTTTGGAGTATATGCCTGTTTTTTCTTTGTTTTTTTTGTGCAGAAATCCTGCACTGTTACCATCCATCTTTCGGAGGTAAATTACTTATCATGAGTAAATATGGGTGAACCCGAACAGTAATGTTTGGGGTCTGTACTAAACATCTAGTATTCATGCACAGACCCTGCACATGGACTTCTGGAGGAAGTCCATGTTACTGTTTAGGTTCGGCACACTGAGCAACGGGTGTTTCCCACACTGTCATCTGCATGACAGCACGAGAAACACCGGCAGCTCTGATCGGGAGTAAGTGACTACAGTATGTGAGTCAGAAGCTGTGACAGGTGGTAAAAAGGTTACCGCCTGTCACAGGCGTCAGCTGATGAGAAAATACTACTCTCATAAGTCTATGCCTGCTATCCCTGATAACAGCAAGAGCAGTTGCAACTAATGGGAGTGTTCATCAGCAGACACCTGTGCGCTATAAATAAATAAATCATCAGTGACCGCTCTCCCTGCCAACTGGCTCACACTGACACAGGAGAGTAAGAGTAAGTTTTCATGCAGTGAACAGTGCCATAAGTGAGGTAATTCGGGTTCATCAGCTTTGATTTCCGGTGAACGTTCTCACGACAGCTTAGCGCTACACACTGCAAGAGTGATTACGCAGATGTGTCAGTGTGGGCTGGCTGAGGGAAAGAGCAATCACTGATGTGACTGCTCTACAAATCATCTAGATCGTCATGGGACAGTATGGATTATCTTCACATCAGACAGATGAGGTGTATGGTTGTTTATTATTTTTTTTCTTTTCCAGGGGACATGGGCATCAATGGATTAGACTAACATACTAGGTTGCTGTATGATGAGATCCAGAAAATAGCTAAAATTACAATGCTCTGGAAGAAGCTATATGTGAAATGTGGTTGGGGTGATGAAGGATGCTGAGATTTCTGTGTGGCTGCTATCTCCATTATTACACCGCTATTCTGGTAATACGTGTTGCTTATTTTTCTTATGATTGCACACTATTATAGCCTTCATTCAGCCTGGCAATATATGCATAGTGCATACCTACAGTATAAGAGTCACTGGACTTTAATCAATTCTGTCTTGTTGTATAATATGTGTTTCTGTAATGCCGGATTTTATCACACATTTCAGTGTACCCCCTAGTTAGGGCGCTCTTGTACTTTACTACTATTATTTTATTATGTGCTATGGTTTTAAAATACTATTAATAAAGCATTGTAATTTTAGCTATTTTCTGGATCTCTTCATTCAGCAACCTAGTATGTTAGTCCGATAATTTTGTTCATCTGATGTGAAGTTCCAGCCTTCTTTATATTTGGAAACCCATTATTATCAGTCTTCAATGGATTAGTTAAAAAGGTGAGTATAACTGTGCGTTTTTATATTTATTTCAAACCAAGATGTCAGTGACTTTCTTTCAATTAAAGTATTTTATTTTGGCTGTGTCTTTTTTACAATCTAACTATAAGGTTATCAATGGACGTGTCTAAAAGTTGCCTCTCCATTAGTAACCCATGGGCTTGATGTTTGCTGTCAATACAAAGCTGACAACCCCACAAAGTTGGAAGAGTGAGGCTAAGTGTCAGATTTGGCTTATCTTATTGATTTACCATTTCTGGGGAGGCTAAAAGCTGATGTTATTAATCTGGGAGGAGGACAATTTTAATGGCGCTTTCCTAGCCTATAAATTAATATCAGCCTACAACTGTGTGCATAATCTTTGATGGTTATTGATTATAAGGGGGACTCCATTTCATTTTTGGGAGGGTCTGCCCTATAATAATCAAATAATTCTAAGAAAACAGCTGTTAGCTGATATTATAAGTCTGGGATCCTTTATGGCTATTGATTCCTTCACAGAATATTAACATCAGCCCTCAGCAGTCAGCTTTCCCTTTGCTGCTTATAAACATTTTTTGTAAAAGTAGAGATAGTATAGAGCAGTGGTGACTCACTACAGCCAGTGATTGTCTGCAGCAGTCACAGATCATGGAATATCACTGCTGCAAAGAGAAAAAGAGACCACTGGGAGACAGGGCAGAATCGATTTGTAGTGTCTGGATCCGTAAGGTTAGCATTTCTTTTTTTAACCTAATTTAAAACCATCTAGAAAAAAATATATCTCCCCAGACAAATCCATTAAGATTAATCATGGATCAATTCAAGGATTATATTCTCAAAACCCACATTTATACATTTAAATTTACTTTTAGCTTTTGTGCCACAGTATTTTACCTTAGCGGCCATATGTTCAGTGCTTGTCAATGGAAATGTATGTTTTTGCATGTATTAGCTAAAGTTGTGGTTTTGAGATGACTTTATCCAGTAGTAACTTGTGGTGTTTCTTCCCATATGCATGTGTGGTTTGTAAAACGTACATATGGTTTTCCAATGGGTACAGTTCTAAGAGTTCTCTAACCGCAACATACAAATATGTGGCTAAGAACAGTGGGAAAGTTATGACTTTAACCACTACAACTTCATATGACTATGAGTTGCATCTCATAGTCTCTTTAACCGCACTTTTATTGTGGGTATATCTTAATGTGAACATGAGGTTATCTATTAAACCACATATTCTCACAATTTAAACAAGGTACTTGTTATTACAAGCTTTTAAACTAAAAAGAAATTTTAGCTATAGAGTATGACAGTTTTAATGTTTTGCTTTATATCCAGTTGTATTCATATCACTAAAATTGGTGCCAACTAGTAGATTCACTATCTAACTATGTTAGATTTTGTGTGAACATAAGGATAAGCAAACTTCACATTAACTTCTAAGAATCTCCAATTATACTCTTGATTAAAGCAAGAAGTTGTATTACTGTAGGATCCAATGCTAGATTTTAGATATTAAACTAGGATAGTTAAGCTAAAGGCTGTTCTCAGGGAATTATATCATGTGTAGAAAATGGAAAAATACATTTTTGAGCTGGAATTACAAGATTATTGTAATTTAAGGCAATAAATTGAAACTTATGACTTGTATATCAATTTCAAGGTCTCTGCTTGTCATCAAAGCTTTCCCCAACCTGTGATTGTAAGGGGTGTGGTGTTGTGTGCCCCTTTACATTGCATGGATACTTAAGTAATTTCCACACATGAGGATGGGAATAAATGCAGACTGATACTTTTAGTCAGCCATATGCTCCAAACGCATGCAACTGCATAAACTATAAAGTCACAAGTATCTACATCCAACTACCCTTGGAAACTAATTTAATTAATTGGATTTCCCTTTTCAATACAGATGAAGCAAAAGCATTTTGATGTAAAGTTTGGACACACCTGTGATTTTCCATAAAACAGGAAAACAGGAGATGAGGAACCTGGGTCCCTGAACTGCCCGTCAGACTAGGGGGAGCCCTGTCTTTCCTTAACTTGGGGGTAACCTTTATGGTAGGGAGGCCCAAGTTACAGACCTGTCACTATCTCCTGTTTAGCCCTGAGCTAAACCCCCAACTCCTACCTCAGGAGGTGAACAATAGTGGAAACTACAGGAAAAGAACAACAGGGAATAAAGTAAACTGCACCACAAAGCAAATTAACAGAATAACACCATGTGTGTGCGGGGAACACAATACCAATAGAGAAATAGTAACTTACCTTTCTGTGCTGCAAAGCACAACACAGCAGAATAACAACAGCAACTGGACTCCAAACGCCTGACGTGGCTAACACCAGAGAGCTGCTCCTCCTTGGCTTGTCTCCAGAAAGGAATTGTATCACCAACAGTCAGCTGATGCACCAGGTGACCTTTTAAAGGATAGTGGGGGTAGTCACCACCCACATCAGCTGACCCAGCAGCAATGCAATTACACCAGATTGCCAGCAGGGGGAAAACAGATTAACCCCCGATGGTCCAAAAAGGAAAAAAGTTTTAAACTGAGTGGAACCAGAGCTGCCGCAAATCCAAAAATGGATCGTGACATCACATTTATTAAGCTCTGATGTCTAGAGAAACCACAGAGGATAATAAGGGACATTACATTTCCAAAGATTAACTTCTCCAAAAATGGCATTTCCAGCAAAAAACAAGAATTTAAATTTTGCCTGCTCTACTCATCTGTAAACAACAGCAATGCATGCATTTACCATCCCTCCCCCACAAAAAATGGATCATTTTAAGAATGTTAACAAGTGATTGGCAAACCAGTAGATATTCCGGTCCGGAGGGTTCTGCAGATCATTTAAAAAAAGTTTGGTTCGGGTACCAGAACAGTACTCGAACTTGGACTCTATTCAGATAAATGGGGGGCCCGAACTTCTGATACATGTGATTGTCATCTGCGTGACAGTGTGGCAAACTTGGGCTCTGATCGGCCGTAAGTTTGCTACCACCGGTCAGAGAGCTGTGGTTCCCTCGTTGTCAGATGACAACATGCGAGCCAGCACCTGTGACAGGTGGCAAAAGGTCACCTCCGGTCACAGGCATTGGATGATGAGAGCATTACTCTCATCAGCATATGTCTGCTCTCGCTGATAGAAGCAAAAGCAAGTGCAGGTGAGGCTAATGGGAGTATTCATCAGTCGGCACCTGTGCGCTATAAATAAAAAATAACTTGGGGACTCAATATTTGATAACCAGCTCAGGCACAAATGACAGCTGCGGGCTGCAAACCCCAGCTGTCAGCTTTATCATCGCTGGTTATCAAGATTAGAGGGGTCCCACGCTGTTTTTTTAAATTATTTAAATAAATAATTTAAAAAAAATGGCCTGGGGTCCCTACCATTTTTGACAACCAGTCAAGCTAAAACAGACAGCTGTGGCCAGGTATTCTCAGATCGGGAAGGGGCCAGAGATATTGGCCCTTCCCAGCCTAAATATAGCAGCCCGCAGCCACTCCAGAAAAGGCGCATCTATTAGATGCGCCAATTCTGGCACTTTGCCTGGCTCTTCCCACTTGCCCTCGTGCAATGGCAAGTGGGGTATTAGGTTTGAGGTTTAGGTTTGTCAATTGTCAGCTGTTTTAAGGCCGCTGACATCAAGCCCAGGGGTTAGTAAAGGAGAGATGCCTAAAAGAACCCCCATTACTGGAGAAGTCCGTGTTCAGGGTCCATGCAGAGACAATAGGTGTTCAATACGGACCACAAACTTTACTGTTTGGGTTCTCCCATCCCTACTGTTTATTGCAATGTATTGTTAAATATACTGTTGATTAACTCTAGCTACCATAAGTTTTTCATTAGCTTGAAGTCATTTGGACATTAATCACACAAAACTTTGAAGTGAGATCAGAATTAACACAGTACAGTCGACGTAATAAAGTACAGCAGAGCAAACACAGTACAGCAAAAGTGAATTTTATCTCATTACAAATACAAGAACATTTGCAGTTGCCTTCTCACAGAGCAGTAAGCTGTTATGTTTCGGTAGCTGAGGAGAAATAGCAAAAATAGCAAAGTAGCAATACACCAGAGAGGCTGGAACCTATTGGCACTATTCAAACATAGATTTCTATAGGAAAAAGCATAAGTGTGTGCACATGTATTCTCTTTAAAATTTAATTTTATTATATTGTCACTAAAAGACACCTAACCCAGTGATTGGTATAACAATATCAATTATACCTGATAAAAGCTATACTGTCAGATACCCTACAATATTCCTTATCTATATCCTACCTTACCGTGGAGGTTGGCACCCTAAAAGTACGATATGGCGCCCCCACTCAACGTAGGCTCTCCCTCACACCCCTATTTTGCCCTCCTGTTAAGGTGGGAAAACAATAAATTTATAGTCAGAGATGAAGTGAGTCTTGGAACTAAATGGTATCTAGCAATAGTATAGATAATATACCTAAAACATGCAAAAAATAATCCCAGATATATTATATCAGATGTACATAAAAATAGTGTCAGATAGCCTTATTTCAGCAAAATTCCATTTCATTGTGCATATAACACATCCTATCAGGCGATCACCCAGACCTTGTCAGAATAGTCAGTAAACAGATAGTATATGTCTAAATGGCCAGAGAAATGCACAGGTAATGTCAGATAAAAATACAATGTCAAATGGCCTCATGCAGAAAAAGTGCTATTTCACTTTGCATATAACAAGACCTAACAGGCACTAAATCAGACCTTATCAGGGTAATAGATAAACAGACAATATAGGTCTCATTATTCAGCTTAAGAGGTGATGGCCAGAGAAATACACAGATAATGATTGCTCAGATGAACATATGAAAAAGAGGGACTTAGCATGAGATAGGTGAACCCCGACGCGTTTC
>VIAB01009273.1:15582-30434 GCA_009801035.1 Oophaga pumilio | reverse complement strand
TAAGGGGTTAAAGCACCACTCCAGTGTTTTTGTTTATATCAGCGCTGGAGTGGTGCTCAGGACCAGGACAATGTATTTTGGTGTCCTAGGCAGATGAAGCTTATGGCTCCACCCCCATATGAAGCTTCAGTCTCCAAGTAAAAAGTCCCATAATGCACCCCCCCACACTCTGATTGATCAAGTAACAAGTTCTGATGACTACTTTCACTAGAAATGTTACCTTTTTCATCAAAAATACAAGCAAAAGTAAAAAAAAGTGATGCACTTTAGGAGTGCTGCTCAACAAAGGAGAACGTTAGATATAGACTCATTCAAAGTTGAGGACCATTTACACAAAACCAGGGACAAATAGAGATATTCATACCTGGTGTCCTATATTTTATTAAGTGTTAAAACCAAGGGACAGTCATGGAAACTAATATATCTTAACTATAATGGTTTGGCTTCAATCAAGGTGTCCATCATTGGATAGATACCCTAATGGAACTAAACAGATTTTTGATAAAGGGAAACCAATATATATGACTAATTTTAAGTCTGTCATGTGACAAATTCTGTTTGCAATAAAACTGAAGATGGTTCTGATGCTGTATTAATGTACTGGTGGTGGCTCTGGTGCCATAGTACTGTATTGATGTTGGTTCTTGTGCCGTATTCCTTTACTGTTGGCTGTTCTGGTGACGTATTCCGGTACTGATGGTGGTTCCGGTTGATGTATCCATGTAGTAATGGTCGTTCTGGTGCTGTGTTGATGTTCTACTGATGGCTCTGGTGATGTATTCATGTAGTGATGATGGTTCTGGTGCTGCATTCATCACCAGAATAATCATCAGTGCATGAATACAAAACTAAAATCATCATGAGTACATAAAAAGAACCAGAACCACAATCAGTAAATAGATTAATAATCATTATCAATAATGTCCATTATAGCTCTTCATTAGACAATACAATAACCTTTTTCTGGGTTATGGTTTCCTTCCAAAAAAGAAGAGATCCATAATATGTAAAAAGCTAAATTCTTTATTAAACCATATATAAAAATATATAGCAAAACATATGTAGGGAATGTCTCTAAAAGGAGACACAATCTTCACCTGATGCTACACACAATCAAATAAAATGACATACATAGTACAAGATTTAGTCAATGGATAAGGAATTCTGAAATAATGATGAATTTGGTGTTTAAAAAGTATAGCGCACAGTAGCTACACTTTAAACTGACTATTGCTGCTAAATAGCAGACTTTGTTTTATTATATCCATACTCCATATCATGAGAAAAACAATAAAAAATAACTCCAGTAACTTAGATATTAAATCATGCCACTAACAGACTGACAGCAGCTCTGCATTGGGGCTGGCTGGCAGTCACAGCCAGAGATGCGGTTACAGCCACCGCTCTGTATACTCACAGCGGTGACTGAATTTACACTGGCGCCATCCCCTTGACTAAAACCAGAAATGCTGTCGGGGAATAAAGTTCATTTTCTGCCCACAGCTTTCTGCTAAGTGACTGAGCCTGGCAGGTCAATAACACTATCAACCTGAAGAATAACCTCATATCTGCAGGTTAATAGTGTTTTTTTCTCATGCCAGGTCCCCTTTAAACATCAGGGAAGGACACCAGGGTATCACACAGATCTCACTGCTGCCACCAGTTTGTCAATGATAACAGCAGGGGGAATTGCGATTATCCCACCACTGCCACCACTTTGTCAGGGAACGCACTCCACTGCCTCCAATTGTCAGGACAATTATTTAATTGACTGGCGAGTGATAGACAAGGCCACGGCTGCTTCCACTACTAGGCAAGCTATTGGGAATTCACAATGAGTGTATGGTATAGACACCTCTTATTCCAACACATGGAATATACATATATACCCCGGTATGGTCACTGCCAACTCCACAATCATAAAAGGAACTACCAGCTGCCACCACCAAACATTCATGCAAGTCGACTGGACACCCATTACAGATAGCATATGGCTTCAGGGGTGCAGTTTACATACCTAGAGGAACAGAGCTATTTAATTTTATATATTTAATCTGATAATGTAGTTAGTGTTTATAAAAATATACAAAGATGTTACAAAATGGGAACAAAACAATACAATACGGTATATACAATTTCATAAAATAAAAAGTAATAACAAAAGAGAAGTACTAAATTTGTTGTTGCATGAATGGCTCTTACCTTAATGGAGGGAAGCGCTCAGATTAGGAAAATAGAGCACTCTCACAGAGAACTATGTCTTCCAGAAATGAACAATCACAGAAACCCAACCACTGATTTTATTAGATCAAGGTTACACCCACATGCCTCCCCTTGGTGAGCTCATATGGGCGATGGTTGTGAGATGTGCTAGGTCTTTTAGAAGTTTAAAGAACCAAAAGAAAAAGGAGTATGCAAAAACTGGGATCACCACAATAGAAAATGTTTTATTGAAACATGATAGACAACATATGAAAAAACCACAAAGTTTTAAAAACATTTAAAAAGAGCCAAATGGCTAATGGCTACCAAACAGAACCAAGAACCAAACAAGCTTTAATATCTTTGTGGTAATCCCATGCTGGACTAGAGAATGTGTAAAATAGGAGCAAGGTATGTAAACAATAGCACAGAAAGTGCAATAGTGCTGGATGGTATATAACCTACATAAGGCTTATGACAGATTAATGTATAAGCAAAGAGTGGAAAAAGATTGCCCCAAATGAACACTGTATTAAGTGCAAAATGCCAATAATAAAGTATACATATATTTTAGAAGTTTAAGACATTCACAACTTTCAGGATATCTTCAATAGATATTGTCATCATATTTCCTTTCGCAATTTTACCTTTCTATAGTGATGAAACATGGCATGGATAGATAGCATCATCAATTGGTCGATATTAAGTTGGAGGTGTTAGAATGGCCTTATGATGGTGAGATGAGTGAATGCATTATGTACGTCTCTTCGCTACAACAATGAATATATATCTCCCAAAAATATCTTATCGGTGCAAACCCCAATATTCATCACTAACCTCTTGCTCCAGAAAGTCTGGGACCAGTGCTCTGAACAGAGGAAACTCTTGCCTTGGAAGCGAACTTCTTTGCTTCTGAGTAAACAAATGTGAGTCTTGGTGAGCATTTCTTTGTTTTAATTGCCTGTTCACAGAAGGAGTTAAAACTTCAGCTCTTTGTCACTTCCCCAGTTCTATTTAATCCCATACGTTCAATGTGAGGGTGATATGTCCCCTCTCTAGAAATGTCTTTATGGATTTAATTTTTCTCTATGACATACCTCAAACAAAAGCGTCAGCTAAATGCCAGCCTTCAGCCATTATTCACCAATTGGTCACTCATATGATTAATGTTTATGTTTCTATGAAACATAAACATCCTTGTTACAGTTCATTGCAAAAGTTATTTTGTCAATTAGAAGTAGATTTTCTCCTATAATTTGGCACTTTGTTTTGTTCCATAACCCTTTAAGATTTTGGACTTCACAAATTCAGTATTTGGTCAGTATTTTACATCCATATTTGTAAGCCAAAACCAGTTGTGGGTAAAAAATATAGAAGTGGTGATGTGTTTCTATTCTACTTTTCCTCTGATTGTTCCTCTCTTGATTTTGGTTTACAAATGCTGACCAAATACTGAACATGTGAATGTGGCCTCCGAGAACAGAATCCATGCTTATGGCAAGTAACACTGCATTGAAGTAGTTAAGCTTCATCATACCATCACATTACAAACTCTAGGCTTCAAAGATGAGCGAATTGATCCAATGCGATTCAAATTTTTGGAATTTTTTTTAGGAATCTACTAATCCAAGATAACTTTAACAATTTGCAATTTTCATTACATGAATCGGCTAACATCAGCTATAGAAGGCTAATATGACCTTGGGAGTCACCATTCAGACTTTCAGCAATCATATCATTGGTATTTTGAATCTGTGTGTTATCAGTTTTTGGTCAGTGTGTCATCAGTATTATTTCATGCATGGATAAATAAATAACAAAGTTTCTCCTATGCGTTGCAATGCTAAACATGGACAGCACACAGACTGTACATGGATGCCATCCGTGCGCTGTATGTGTTTTTCACAAACCCATAGACTTGTATTGATTCTTTTCATCTATAATACCAGAAAAATGCACACGTCTCTGAGTTTTGCATGGACACACTGAGCGTAAAAAACACCGACATGTGAATAACACCACAGATTATAGTGAGTATGTGTTGCATCCTTGAAAAACATGGATAGAATATGTACGTGTAACATGGACATCTGAATGAAGCCAAAACCAACATAAAACCCATAATTTTTTCAACTGCTTTTCTTTTACATTTCTCATACAGGAAATTCACATATAAAACTCTGAGTGCACAGACTGCATCTTTGAAGGGGTTGTTTCATCTTAAGCTACAAGTCTGCAGTCACTCTAACTGACAGTAAACTTTTGAATCCTCACACCACACGCACTGCATACTTTGAGGCGTCTCCGATGCCAGCGCCGATTGCGGCGGGGGTGTGACCACAAGTATGTGATTTGGTCACGGTCACGTGCCAACTAGATTGGCACAATCATGCTCAATGCAAGTTTATCGAGCGAGGCCGGACATAGTCTATTCGGAATGTGGATAGAAGTATACAAATCGCCTATTTTCGGTCATACGACCGTCCGCTCAGGGGCAACAGCATTGGAGTATCCTCACAGTGAGCAATGCATATAATGTAAAGATTCACTAGTCTGCAGTCACATAGAGTGACTGCAGACTTGTAGCTTAAGACCGGACAACCCCTCTAAAGTTTTTGGATGGTACAAAAAACAACAGAGCCATAATTAGGATACATTAGATGAACATATTTCTTGCTTGTGTGCCATGGAAAATAGACAGCACATGGCTCTAATGTTAGCCTACATGCTAAATCACGGAGGCTATTTTTCGCACGGACCACAGATCAATGTGAAAAATAATGTAGGATGCACTAGTCTGTTTTTACTTGCGGACCACATCAGACCCTGTAAATAGCAGCAAACCCATGTATGAAAACGAGCGCACACAAAGGTCTCATAAAAGCTAACAATTTATTAAATATACTATACTTAAAAAAGATTCTTTTAAATACAAAAGACATACAAATACCAAGCAGAATGTTCCTAGAAGTGGCACCAGTAACATGTACAAAGTAAGAGATGTAAGGTAACACGACAGATTCCAAATAGGGCAAAGGACCCCATCAATGTAATAATCCAAGTCAAATAACAAGTGTCATGACTGGTACTAAATAATTTAGTGAAAAATGCATAAAGTAAGTACTTACACAAAAGATGGTATGTCAATGAAAGGGGGTCTAGTACATGCGTCCTGGTCCACTTGCCCCAATGCACGTTTCACCCAGATGCTTCATCAGGGGGCGTGTAAATAGCAGGCAGTTTCTGCATCATTCAGCCATGTGGACATTTCAATTCATGGAAATAACTGGTCTGATAAATTAATTGGACCATGTCAACCAAGCGTAAGAAAAGACACAAAAGGCATGATATAGAATGAACACTGGCCCTATTATCAATGTAACTAATATTTTTTAAAATCTTACATATTTTAATGCAATTAATATATTTCATTGTTTCTTCTTTCTTGTAAACATTTTATAACACATGTAGAAACAGAAATACTGGAGCCATAGAACTGTCATGTAAGTTTATAAAATAAAAGATTCTCAATCTGATTTATATTAGGCAATCTATTTTATAGTGCGCATTGTATTCACAACAAACGTATTTCCTCATATAAATACTGGATGAAAAATTGAATTATTAATTAGTTACACTCACCCAGCACAACGCTCGCACTTTTCAAATTTATTCCACTATGAAATGCCTCCAGGTATAAGATACATTTTACATGTTTGCAAAATGTTACATTTTTATGAATATTGACATATCTATTGCTAATTAAACCCGTACCTCACTGTTTCTCAGCAGCCAGGTGAAATATTTACCGAAAATAAGCAATATCTCTACAAATGAGCCATGAAAATATAAAAGATTAAAAGGGGAGAAATTTGATATCTTGCAATATTTGTCATAATGTCATAGAGGATTGCATTTGCATGTTGTGTCTGAGACACAGAATTTTGATTAGTGAGTAGTGAACTGTGTCAGCTTGTGCTTTACCTCATATTGATAACAATCTGTTCGCGCAATATGAATTCTATGTAAATCTTCTAAATATATCTTTGAACATATATTGGCCACTCAATAATAGGCCAAAAATGTAAATTTTTAGAAATTTCTCACCCATCAGCTTTTATGGTGACCTACTGCGCTGCTTTATTTAAAGGTAAAATAACACTAAACTAGCTTGGCCAGTGCAAAATTTTCTCACATTGGTCGTCGGGGGCGTAGGCAATTTCAGAGAAAGCAAGCAGGTCAAATGTAAATGTATTTCATGAGATGATGAACACAGACAGGTATTTATATAAGTAGCTTGGTAAAACAATAAATTGGTTTGATAAGTAGAGGCCAAAAAATGTCTTCCGGTTGAGGTGCCACCTGCAGGTTATTGTGTCTTTCTGTAGGTTTATGAAAAATAAATGTTTAAACTGTATTTAGTGATAAAATTGTGAATGTGTGGTTTGTTTGGCTCTTTTCTTGCTGAAGGGGGCAAGTTTACCTTTCAAATGGTGTATCATTTGTGTGTGTGGGGCGAAGTAATCAGCGAAAAAGCAGCGCGTGGTTCTGTGTCTACCTTAAGGAGCAGATAGTGAGCCGACCTCCCACATACCATTAAAATGAAATGTACTTATAGAGCTTTTGCAGGTTTTGGGTAGATCATAATGATTAAATTGTTTTTAGAAAAGACATATACATAAATCAGCTTTAATTAATAAGTTTCATAATATAGTTAAATTAGGCCAGGTGCCCTAGTTGCCTGGTAGCCAATCTATGTTGTATATTGATAGCTGGTTTATTCTGTACCCTGGTAGTTCTGCCTATTTTCCTGTGCCTGACACTATGTTCATAAAAGACCATAACAATTTGTAAATCGGGTCAACTGACAGCTCACATCTAATGTATACAGAGAGAAAGAGACTGGCTTAAAGGGATTGTCCGAACTTAGGGGACTAGTCTGAAGTCACTCTATGTAACTGCAGACTTCTAAATCCTCACAGCAGGCATACTGTGAACTCTGAGGATTCCTCAGTGCCAGCGCTGGAAGCCGGTTGCCATGTGATCACAAGTATGAGATTTGAATACTTCCAGCCACATTCCGACTAGACTTGTCCAGCCTCGCTCAATAAACTTGCATTGAGCAAGGCCGCTCATGTCCAGTCAAGACATGGCTGCATGTATCCAAATCACATACTTGGAGTCATATACCCGCTACTCCCGGCACCAGCACTGGAGAATCCACACAGTGAGTATTGTTTGAGCTGTGAGGATTCACAGGCCTCACATAGAGTGACTGCAGACTTGTACCGCAAAGCCAGACAACCCCTTTAAATATTGAAATGCTAGTCAGCTTCCTTCATATAGCACTGGTCAAACAGAGGAAACACTGCAATGTGTCACACAGCTGAAAAAAGTGAATCTGTCAGGACATGGGTTGTAGGATCTATTTAAGGATGGAGGACCTTGCCAAACGTAACTATATTAGTAAGTTATATAGTTTACTATTTAACTTTGAATCATGTATGGGATTTTTTTGCCCTAAAACTTCCTTTTATTGTTTATCATGGGGACACCTCATTATACAGCCACTCACTTTACAGCCTTACCTTATGTACACATAGCATAATTTTGCAGATTTTCTGTTCCATATCAAAATGAAATATTTCACATTTGAATGGCGATTTAAAAAATAATTGGTCAAACAAGAATGCAATAAGAATCTGAGTGGAGTGCTGAAGAGTTATGGTAACACCACTACAAGTTAATGAAGGAGTACCCAGATGCAACATATCAATTTATCAGGTCCTTCAGAGTTTTGAGATGGTCTGACAGCAGATCTTCACTATAATAAAGATCCAGAGTAAGATCCCATTCTCAATTACTGTCCTAATAATTAGAAAATGGCTTTTAGAAATCGATCCTCTTCCCCATGCTTTTCACTTAGCAATCGTTGCTCCCTGACACGTCAAGAGCCAGCAGGAAATCTTCATGCTCTTGTGAGGATGTCACTTCCATTCACAAGAAGGACTGAATTCACTGTTTCATAGACTTCTGGATAAATCTTCCACCTACACCTAGCCTTAACCCAGTCTGCTCCATTAACCAAAGACACACTTATACAGTGGCATGTAAAAGTTTGAGCACCCCTGGGCAAAATTACTGTTATTGTCAACAGTTAAGCAAGTTAAAGATGAATTGATCTCTAAAAGGCCTAAAGTGAAAGATGACATTAATTTTCATGTGTGTTTTTGTGCATTTGGTGGTATCTCTGTGGTACTGTGGCCCGAAGTGTAAATTATCAGTACCAAATAAAATGTGTATTATGTAAAGGTTGATGATTGAGACCATCATAATAACAGTAAAAGTAGTGATTATCATCCTTCTCATCAATATAATTTTTGTGATTGCTCCTTTATATATTGTGCTCTTAAGTGCTTAACATCTACTAGCTGGCATGGTCTATATACTATTTCAACAATATGAAAAGGTGTTATCATGAGGACGCCTAAGTAATCTGTTATTTTCAACATCTATATAGTGTTGGCTGCTTTTGAACGATAAACTATTAATAATTGACAGTAATGTGCAACATGTCACAATATGTAACTTTACAATATGTGTTTACAATAAGTGGCAGGTAAGCCTTTACTACTTGATTATTATAAGGATGTGGCATTGTGTTTGCAATCATTTTAATCCCATCAGGGCACATAGTCCTCTCTTCAATAAAAGATGCATTTCTATGTAAAGTTGAATAAAAATACGTTTAGCCAATGCTAATATAAAAGATTAGCAAAGAATGGCAGAATATCACATGTTGTCTGTGACTGGATGAATAGAAAATGATTATGGAAAGGCGGCAAGAGCTGAAATCATTTTACAAGTGACGGAAACTACAAGTATTGACAGCAACTTCCATTCTTGCCTAACAAATCAATACAGAGAATATAAAGTCAGAAACGACAACAAAATGCCACAAAAAATAGAGATCTACAAATACTAAGGCATACAAACAAAAGTGCTGTCAAGGATTAGAAAATCAAGCAATATTTCTTCTAACACCAGTGCAGGACACATCCACGAGTCTGGTATGGCTGCTGAGCCCTATGGAAGTAAAAAGGGGTCAGGCAAAAATGTATTATTTTGACAAAATTACAGTATATAGTTCATTAAATGTGTATTTACCTGGTATGTAGTGTAAGTGTATATATATACTCACCTACCGCTACTCTCTCCAGTGTCCAGAGCAGTTCTTCTCCTCTTCTGCATGACATCAGCGCATTGTAGACTCTCCGGGTCACACTGCACTCCACGTGACCCGCAAGTGGATTTCACAATGTAAGCCTATTGAACGTCACAACGAGGCTTCATAGTAAGGCTGGGATCACACGTGCAAGAAACTAGTACAATTTTCGTGTGAGTCTCTTGCATGAACACCCGGTACTACCGCCGGCACTCGGACAGGAGCGTGCGGCTGCATAGAAATACATGCAGTTTCAAGATCTGGTCCGAGTGCCGGCGGCAGCACCGGATGTTCATGTGAGAGACTCGCATGAGAATTGTGCGAGTTTTTCGCATGTGTGATCCCGGCCTAAAAGAAATTTCTGACCAGTGCTGGGACGAGAGGTAGGCAGGGTAGGTGCCTGCTATGGGAGCCAACTCAGGTAGAGAAGGAAGGAGCACAATTTCAAATGAAAAAATATATATGTATTTTTTGCCGAGACAAACCAGAACTCTGCTTACGATCTAAGTATCTGATTATCAAGAAACCAGCACGCAGCCATTAGTTTTTGCACCATGCTTTTAAACTGCTTCTACTGCTGATTGCACACTGCTCTTTATAGGAATAAAGGGCGGCAGTTCCAAAGTGTCAATCAGGAGGAATCTGTTAGTGCTGGCACAGCAATAGTGGAAACAGTAAATGGCGCCACTTATCCCTAGCAGTTGACAGATCTATACACTATTTATACTGTGCTATGGCAGGTTTGTCAGCATCCCAGCATTGTTTTATTGTAACTCAATAAATGTCTCATCATTTTTCCAGTGCTTTTGTGTGGACAGTCCACAAACTTGTAGGAGACCATAGGCTGCAGCAGAAGTGAGGCATCAGTGGTTGGGTTAAGAGAGGAACTCTAAGTGGCCAATGAGCACTGTCGGTGATACTGATCTGACCAATGAGCAGTTTTATTGTCAATTCGTTAATAGCTTTTAAGTGGGTGGGTACTTGGATGTATCTGTCTGGTGTTAACCCATTCAGCCCATTTTTTGTTTTTTCGTTTCCGTTTTTTCTTCCCCTTCTTCCAAGAGTCATAACTCTTATTTTTCTATATAGACATATGACGGTCTGTTTTTTGCGGGATGAGTTGTACTTTTAAACAACACCATTCCTTTTGCCACATTACGTACTTGAAAACAGGGAAAAAAATTCCAAGTGCGGTGAAATTGTGAAATAACCAATTCTCCCATTATTTTTTGGGAATTGTTGTTTCGGTGAATACTTTGTGGTAAAAACGACCATGCAATATGATTCTCCTCATCAATATGATTACGGTGATACCAAACATTTCCAGTTTTTGTAATAAAATGTTTTCTTTATTTTCACTAGGGGGAAAAGAGACTGATTTCAATTTTTATTTATTTTTATTTTTTTCATGTTTTTTAGAACATTTTGTTTTACTTTTCACTGATTTTGTTAGTCCCCTTAAGAGGCTTGAAGATGCAATCATTCGATCACTTGTGCTATATGCAGCAAAGCTTCAGCATTGCTGCATTTAGCAGAAATCTCAATCTCCTTTGAATCTCAATCACAGGCAGAGTTTCAGAGGAGTTCCATAATGACAGTCATGAGGGTCATCAGCTTAACCCCCACTGGCATGACAACCCATTGGTGATCCACGATCACACCACGGGTGCCCCAAAGGGTGAAAGTAAAGACACGCACGCTGTAATACTCAGCCATCGCCTGCCAGGTATGGCCCACTCCATATACCCGCTTCCAACTTGCGCCGTATATATGTCGTGAAGGAGTTCAGAGTCTTGGTCTTGGGGGCAGCTATTTAATAACCGAAATTATAAAATGATTGTTCAACTTTTTATTTTAACAAAATATAATCTATCCTATAACTATAATAGCTGTCACGTGATTTTTGAAATGAGAAGCAAGAATTGGTCAAGGGCTACCATCCAACATGATCTGGCATTGTGGAGGATATTGTGGTTGTAAGGTGTGGCTAAACTGACTCTTCGGAGTCCTGAGGCATGTCCTATGGATGTTTGAGAGGGAAGAAAGAGAAAAGGAAATAATTGTACAATTGTCAAGAATAAAACATGGACTGACACTGACACTGATATTAACTGTTTAAAGGCAAGCCTACATAGTAGACGTATATGATTTCTTTATTTTTTACATTAAAATAGTTACAGTGAAAAAAGCATATGGATGGCTGGCATTTCCTATGTATTTTCCAGAGGGAATTTATAATGTTAAAAAACTGAAGATGTAAGGTTAATTTGCAAGTTACTAGCTTTCTAAAACTGTGCAGCTGCCATAGTGGAAGCTCGACTGTCGGGAGGAAATTAACTTTACTCCTTCCCGCAGCCTCATGCTTTCAGTCTTAGAGGCGCGGCTTCAGTCTCCCCTCAGTACATAGTGATTGGTGGCTGTTAACATGGCCCGCACTGTGACTGAGTGAGCAGAGCATCAGTACAGACGTGGGACATACCAGAAGATGCATGCAATAGCCAAAAAAAACAGACTACCATAGGCCACTACCATAGACCAAGAACATGCATCCATGTTTTAACTTTTTTTCAATAAAGAAGACTTTTTATGGGATAAAAGAGTGCCACCCTTTCATAAGTTTTCTTTATTCCATAAACATTTTGTTTGTCCTTGGTTGAGTAGCTGAACTATGCAAGCTTGAATGGTGCTGGTTAGTTACTTCCTTTTTTTTTCAAAAGATCTTTGATACAGCACCACCTATATTAAATAAGAGCAATGAAACCAGGGAGAAATAGGTATAATTGGGTTAACAAATGGCTCAGTAATAGGAAATAAATGGCTTAATAGAGGAGTACCACTGTGGTCAGCATTGGGCCCTCTTCTTTTTAATTTATTTATGGTGGAATGTAAAAGCTATGGCACCCCTGGTTAAAATTACTGTTTTTATGAACAGTTAAACAAGTTGATGATTAAATGATCTCTAAAAGGCCTACAGTTAACACATTGGCCACTGCCCATTTATATATCAGTAGCAGAGTTTATTCTTTCAGCGCTGCCTACTGATATATACGTATCCCAATGAATAAAAAATTATAACAATATTAGCATCCTAGGGACATTCCCTTAGCGTCTTAGTAATGTCTTCAACAGATAGTCACTGTTTGGCCATCTGGCTGTTTGTGAGCTGCCTTGGATAATGATGTCAGCGGTCAATGTGTTAAAGATGACACATTTCCCTCATATTTTTAAAAATTATATATATTCATCTTTCACAGTTTAAAAATTGCAAAAAGGAAAATTGGCCAGTGCAAATGTTTGGGCACCCTTGGAGATTTGTGTGCTTAAATAACTTCAATCAAGGATTCAGACTTTAATTAGTCTGTTAGGGTTATGGCTTGTTCACTATAATCATTAGGAAAGGCCAGGTGATGCAAATTTCCCAGCTTTATAAAAACCCACCCTTCTCTAACCTTGTGCAAATAAACAGCAGCCATGGGTTCTTCTAAGTGACTGCTTAGCACTCTGCAAATGAAAATCGTGGAGGCCCACAAATAAGGAAAAGGCTGTAAGAAGATAGCAAAACATTTTCAAGTTGCCTTTCCTCAATCTTGAAATGTATATAAGAAATGGTAGCTAACAGGAACTGTGGAGGTCAAGATATGGTCTGGAATACCATACAAAATTTCAGTGAGAACGGTTAGTTGGATTTCTAGCGAGGCAAATCATACCCCCCGCTTGACTTTAAAAGACCTTCAGAAAGATTTAGCAGACACTGGAGTTGTGGTACATTGTCCTACTGTTCAGAGACATCTGCACAAATATGGCCTTCATGGAAGAATCATCAGAAATAAACCTCTCCTGCATCCTCGCAATAAAATTCAGCTTTGCAGTAGGCACAAGAACATCTAAACAAGCCTGATGCATTTTGGAAACAAGTCCTGTGGACCAATAAAGTTAAACTAAAACTCTTTGGATACAATGATCAAAGGTATGTGTGGAGAAAAAAGGGCACAATTTCAGGAAAAAAAGTCTCACCAACCATTAAGAATGGGGGTGGATCAATCATGCTTTGGGTTTTTTTTTCAGCTAATGGCACAGGGAACATTTCACAGGTAGACGGAAAAAGAGATTCAATTAAATTGCAACAAATTCTTGATGCAAACATAATACCATCTGTAAAAAAGCTGAAGCTGAAACACACATCAAAATCCACAATGGATTTCCTCAAAAGATGCAAGCTAAAGGTTTAACAATGACCCTCACAGTCCCCTGATCTGAACATCATTGAAAATCTGTGGCTGGACCTCTAAAAAGCGGAGCATGCAAGACAACCCAGGATCTCACAGAACTGGAAGAATTTCCAAAGAAAGAATGAATGAGGATGAAATGATGATGGAAATCCCTCAAGCTGCAATACTTTCAAAAGGGGGTGCTGCTAGATACTAACCATGCAGGGGGTCCAAACTTTTGCATAGGCCCATTTTCCTTATAGCAATTTTTAAAGCGTAAAAGATGAAAATATATATATTATTATTTTTGCCTAAAATACAGGGAATGTGTCATCTTTAACTTTAGGTCTTTAAGAGATCATTTCATCTTTAATTTGTTTAATTGTTCACAATAACAGTAATTGTGACCAGAGGTGCCCAAACTTTTACATGCCACTGTATTAATGACCAGGTAGAGGGCATACAGAGTACTGTAGTATTTTAATATTTGCAGATGATACGATATTCTGCAAGGTAATCAACACAGGGGAAAATAATTTATTATTACAGAGAGATTTTTATAAGATGTACTGTAGACTTGGTGCTGAGAACTGTGAATTGAAGTTTAAAGTAAATAAATGTAAGGTTATGCATATGGGCTCAGGAAATGTTCAATTATGTACTAAATTGTAAAGCACTGGGTAAAACTGTCAATAAAAACATTTGGGCACATAGGTTCAGAGTCAGACTGGAGCACCTTGTGCCCACCAGAGAAAATCATTCTTTGGGCCCACTATGTAGCTACATAGAAATAAATACAAGACCACCAATTGTGTGGTAAAATGCACTAATATCAGAGTATAAATAAGGTAGTACACATCTTAATTATGTAGCAGGGGGGGGGTAGTCCCCATCATAGAATGTAAAGTAGCCCCCTCATAGAATATAATGTAGCCCCCTCATAGAATATAAAGTAGCCCCCTCATATAGTATAATGCAGCCCCAACATAGAATATAATGTAGCCCCTCACAGAATATAAAGCAGCCCCCTCATAGAATATGATGTAGCCCCCTCATAGAAGATAATGCAGCCCCTCCACAAAATATAATGTAGTCCCCTCAGAGTATAATGCAATCCACTCTTAAGGTATAATGCAGCCCCCCATAGATTATAATGTAGCGCCTCATAGGGTGTAATGCAGTCCCCCTCATAGGGTATAATGCTGCCCCCTCATAGG
>VIAB01009272.1:44006-58660 GCA_009801035.1 Oophaga pumilio | reverse complement strand
AACATTATCTTTGAACATGGTATGTAATGATATTATGGTTTTCAATTAAATCTGTTAAAGAAGAGGTTGGACAAGGAAATAACATCACAATTTTTTTTGTTAAACAATATATCTTTATTTAGCTTAAAAAAATTCATACAAATCCACATGAAAAATCCGCATGAAAATCCACATCAAATCCGTATCAAAAACGCATCAAAAACTCATGGATTTTCAGCTGAGCTTTCTGCCAGGAGAGGAATAATCCGCACAGATTTTTACAAGGTTAAATCCGCAACGTGTGCACATACCCTTAAACTGCAAATTGAATTTTCCAGAGAAATTTGACAAATCTGGTTAATTTTAACCTTAAAAGATTCAGTCATCTTTTCTGGATAGTATAGATTTGAGCCTAGTGTAAATGGCAATACAGAAATACTCAATCAATCCAGTACCAGATTGTCCAAACTCTCAAAAGGTTCAACACAGCATAAAGCTCAATTTCTGGTGCCAGATGGTATAAACCTTTGTATCCTGTGACTACTTTGATACAAAGTATCTCCAAGATCATCTTGAAATATAACAATATTAACCAGTACTTCATACTTATCAAAAATTAGAGATGTTCTATAAACAATTATTTGAGCCTGTGATATTGCATGTTCTCTTAAGACTTTTTAAGAGTAGTCAACACATAGTAACAAAATAAGACAAGTGTTTAGGAGCGCATTAATGCTGAGTGTGTGCTGCTGGAAATCGAGGCACGTTGTGAATAATTTAGGCTTGCATGTGTATTTATTTCACTCTCAAGCATAAAAGTAAACAGATCCAGACAGGAAACAGGAGATAGATGTTACAAACAAGGGCACTCAAAAGTAACAAAGGATACCTTTTCTTCATAATAGCCTTGTGTGGGTGTATGTTGTCTGGACTGAGCCAGTCCCCAGAGAGATCCAGCAGGAAACCATAAGCATATCATAACAAACACAATATAACTCTGCCCAGAATTTGTCAAATATTCTTGGACATTTTTTTGTTGGTATTCGAGAAAGGATTTATAATAGCTGAAAATTAAATATGTTAATTAAATTTGGAAAATTACAGAAGTGGAAATGGACAAAAAGCTTGGGCATCATGTGGCTTATTTACAGTGCAATGTATTTGAGTATCGCAATAAAGGTGGAATGTACAGCTTTTGCACCCAATGCAAAATCTGTAACAGTTCCCATCTACCATGTCTCATTAATAATATTGGTGTCTTCTTACATGATGGGAGTCTTCTTACATCTGCTTGTCGTATAACTAGCCCCTACAAAACAAGCCTACTGAAGGGGTAAGTTTAGGCATGGAAATATTCCAATGAATAGGTTTCCTAGAGTTGCTGTGTGCTACCTGCTGGGAGGTAAATGTCATCTTCAAGTGGACATCATTAACATTTTGGTAACTCATACCTTGCTTTTACACCACAAAAAAATCTCATGGTAACAAGGTCAATAGCTCTATGTGTGTAGCATTTTTTAACCCGTAACATGAACAGAAGATTAAAAATATAACTTTTATTAGAAAATCTTCAGTTTTATTCAATTTACTTGATGAAAAAAATGAACACACCCAACATCTAAAACTACTACATCTAGTATTTTGTCTGACCTCCATTATTCGGTATTCACTCTATCAAAGTACTGGGGGTAGTCCCCTGGGCCTAAATTGATGCCTAAAATTTTAGCGGAGGCCTAGGGCCCCAGAAGGATATCCCGGAGATCAAAATTTGGATCTCCTCTTCCCAGAAAGAGACTTTTGCACTTCTCCCAGTTGATCATGGACCCGGAAGCCTCAGAGTAGCGAGCGACCTCAGACATGACCCAATCCGCCTCCTCTTTCGAGGATACAAAAAGGGAGACGTCATTGGCATATACTACCACTCTCAGAGCGGCCCTCGGCCCCGCCTTGTACATCCCGACTGCCACCAATGGGCTACGATCCACCCTCCTTAAAAGGGGATCGATCGCGAACACGTATAACAGTGGGCTCAGAGGACAACCCTGGCAGGCCCCAGAACCAACCTCAAAAGGGTTACAAATCCAAAAGTTCACAAGAGGAAAAGTCTCTGCCCCCTTGTACAAGATCTTTAACCAATTTACAAACCTCCCAGGCAGACCGTACTTCAAATGGACAGATCAAAGGTACTCATGATAAACTCAGCCAAAAGTCTTCGCTTAGTCTAAGGACAGCAAATACCCCTTCCAGTGACCCGCCCTGCCCTGCTTCACTGCCTCCCAGACACCGAGCACAGCACTAAATGTACTGCAGCCTGGAATAGAGCAGCGCTAAGCACCGGAAAGAAGCCAGGGTACAAAATTCACCAGCCGGTTGAACAGCACCTTTGCCAGAACCTTTCCGTCCGTATCGAGAAGTGCTGTGGGACGCCAATTCTCAATACAGGACGAGTCTTTACCCTTCGACAGGATTATCAGGGTTGACCTCCTCATTGATCTGGGAAGAGTGCCCGAGGAAAGACACTGTCATGACCCAGGATGAGGTTTTGTCTTTGTCCCGTCCTGGTCAGACTGGGGTTAATGGTTTCAGCCTCTCTCTGGTAGAGGGCGGCTATTTAGTTGCCAATTGACCTAGGTCTGGTGTCAGTTATACTCCTGCCCTCGGCTGAGTTAGTTGACCTCCTGTGTGCCTGTGCCTTGTGCCTGATCTTGTTGCTTGTTTGGTTTTGACTCGGTCCGTCTCTTCGTTGTGAGTTTGTCTACTGTCTTGGTACTGTGTATTTGCCCGTTCTGGTTTTCTGATCCTTTGGCTACGTTCTGGTTATTCTCTGCCTGCTCCTCTTGTACTGTGTTGCTCCCTCTGTTTATGACTTGGCTATCCTGATGATCCGTTTTGTCTATGCCCCTTGGTAACTCTGTCCCATAGTTACCCTTCTAGGAGTTTTCCTTCCGCTCATAGCTCTCTGGAGCTTAGGCCACGCCCACCAGCAGTCACATGTTTCAGGTCCTCTAGCCTGAAGCATTCTCTATCTGTTACTGCTCCCTCTGAGAGACCTGTGGCCAGCGCCGCCCCTTGGCAGTCACGTGCTTTGGATCCTGTTAGTCTGAAGCACGCATCTTCACCGCTACTGCCCCGCTCCACAGGTATCTTTGAGTGCAGTCTGTCTTATTCAGGACACGCGCACTGGCTCAGTGAGCAAGTGCAGTGCGGTGTTCGTGATAGACACTTGTTAAAAACCCCAGTCAAGAGAGGGACAAAAGAGTCCCTAAAGGTCTTGTAAAACTCGGATGTTAAGCCATCCAGACCTGGTGACTTTTTGGGCTGGAGCCCATCAATCGCCAGTCTCACTTCCTCTTTCCTGATAACCTCTGCCAAAACATGAAGAGAGGGGTCATCCCCTGGCTCAGGAATGGTTTCAGCCAGGAAAGCCAACATCCCATCTCGATCCAGATCCCTCTTTCCCAAGAGGCATGAGTAGAAAGATCTGACCACCTCCTGGATCCTTTATTTGGATCTGCTCATGGAACCCGTACTGTCGATCAGTCCTGTCACCACCTTACAACGCACTGACATCTTACATATCTTTTCTGTAAGGGTCAGGAGAGCGGTACCTCACGAAATCCCTCTGAAAAACCAAAGATGCGCGCCTATCAAACAGACACCTCTTGAGCAAAGACTTCACCTTGGAGATTTCCTCACAGTCACCACCAGTCGAGACGAGCTGCTCGAGTTTCCTCCTCAGAGCCTGATACAAGCAATGCCTGTTCAGACTTCTGAGGCTCGAAAGCTGACAGAAGAAACTCGCCACCCTCTTTTTAAAGATCTCCCACTTACTACTACAGAGATCCAAAAGCGGTACCTGGCTCTGAGGAAAGTCAGCTTCCATAGGCCTTTCTCCATCTGGGGAGTCTCTGCAACATTCAAGGAAAAGAACACAAAGAGGGATCCTGCTCCACCCTTCCAACCTTCTTTTGAGGGAGACTGTAGTATCCATCTTGGTATTTTTCTCCTCACCTCTGGGCCCCAGGCAAGTCCGCCCTCCAGAGGAAACAGCATCCTCCAGAGGAGAGACTGCCATCCCCCGAAAGCCCCCCAGGTGCCACCCCCGGCACCTCACCCTTGATCTCCCACTCAGCAGAGTCATCGAGAGCTTGGTACCGTTTGGAGAGGGCGATCAGAGACCTTCCTTTGCAATACTTACAGTCAGAAGGCTTGGATGGCTTTTTCACCCTCCTCTTCCTCCCCATTTTCTTTGTACATTTACCACCTTGTTTTGTAGGCTGCTCTGTGTCCTCCTCATCCACACTTTCATACTGGGAGGAATTGTTTGAGTCAGCCAGGTTCTCCTTCTACATCCTCCTTATCTCTTCACACACCTCTTCCTCCCCCGGGGCTTCAGAGACACCGGCCATAGCCCCTGGGGGGAACAGACATCACCCCAGCTGCCTGAGCCTCTCCCTACCCCTCACCCCCATGGCGCTTCGCCTGCCTCCTTTGATAGGAGTCACCCCTGGCCTTGTCCTTCCTCACCGGCCTCTCAGCCCCTCATTTCCCACCACCACCCACCCCATGCTTCCCCTCCACCTGGCCTGCAGCAGCACCAAAGAAGAAGCGAGGGCAGCGGCTGTATGTGTGACCAAGATCACCACAGAGGTGACACCTAATGTCACCACAAGATGCAGCAAGATGGCCCACCCCACCACACAAGGCACATTTCTGCACCTTGCAGCTTGCACTGAAGTGGCAGGGATCACTGAACCTGTGGCAGACCTTCAGCTGCCCCTGGTAGAAGACCTGAATCATGTCCCGTCCCAGGAACGCCAAGGAAGGGATGTGGGTGACAGTACCTCCTGAGACCTTCAATTTCATCATGAAGGTCCAGTCCCCTGACCAGATGCCAAACTTGTCCAGGTTTTTCTTTGGGACCTCCATGACTTCCCCATAACGGGAAAGCCACATGAGATTGTCAATTGCAGAAAGCGATTCGTTACTAATCAAAACGGTCACTTTCTTCATCCCATTTTGGCGAGACACCGCATGTACGGCGAAGTCTCGCCAGCCAGGCTCCCCCTTTGCCAGCTCATAATTAGTCCAGAAGAGCTCCAGCCCCTCCGGTCAAACAAAACTGACATCAAAGAACAGGGTGCCAAAAGGATGTATCAGGGCAAAGATGTCAACCGCCCTGAAGCCCATCTTCAGGAGAGGCTCCACCACCCTACTCCTGGGTGGGCAAGTTTCACTGCCCCTCCAACGAAGATGGACCACATTTGTTCTTGCTGCCCCTGGCCCGGCTGTCCGGAGGGGTCATATGGTTTCCCCCTCCCTTCATTCTTTGAAGGAGGCCAAGCCATGTCTCTCCAGCCAGAAAGACAAGTCCACCTCTCTTCCCTCTACAATGACAGACCGCTCTCTCTTTTTAAGGGCCTCAGGATATGGCGGTGAGAAAAGCCATCCCTGGGTCCCAGAGGTGACGAAACCCTATGGGAAACCCTCGGAGCCCCAGCCATGACCCCCACAATAGTATGGGGACTCGCAGCTGGGGGGCAGATGGGCCAGCCCCCCCTCACCTAAAATCCCAAAACCAGCATTCACACCATTCACTCCAGCATTCACTCCACCACTCGTTCCCACCCCCGCATCAACTTCCACTTCCATACCCCCATCACTTTCACCACCATTCACCCCAGCCACCTCATTCCCACAAACGCTGTTGTTATTGATTTTTCTATTTTTATCTTTATTTTTACTTTCATTTTTATTTCCATCTACCCCTCCACTTGCCCCTGCTGAACAGTACCTAAATTTTTTGTCACTACCCCTTTAAGGGCAGCCGAGCAGGCTAGAGTAGTTGCACTCTGCCTGGGCTCAGGAGACGCCGCATCCACTGAGCCCAGAGCAGAGTCAGGATTTGAGCCAGAAGCTGAGATGGGCATAACACCGGCCCCCAGCACCACACCGGACACCAATTTGCCTGAGATACTGGAGCCCCCACTGCACCTCACACAGGTAAACCACAGGGAGCAGGGGACTCCAGCATCCCGGCAACCCTTGCCATTGGAATGGGCAGGGCTTTGGCCGCAAGGCCTGCGGAGGCCAGGCCCCCATGGGCACCGGAGTGGGCGTGGCTACCGTTCAGAGGTCATGCCCCCTTTCATAGACCATGACCGGAGTGGGCGGGGCCATCGCCGGGGAGGTCATGCCCCCCCCAAAACCCACTGAGCAGGAGCCCCTGACACAGACCCAGTATTGGATCCGTGCATAGGGGCTACTGGTCCCACAACACAGTCTACCAGAGATGCGGCCCCCACACCAGCCGCCACCACCTCCAAACTTTTCAGTTCAGGCCACTCCCACTCAGCGTTCAGCGACAGCGGCGCCCCGACACAGACCCATCACTTGATCTGCGCACAGGGGTCCCCAACCCAGCTGCGGACACCTCCAGGGGAGCGACCACCACACTGCATTTCATCCACACTTTCCTTGCAACAAGCTCCACCCCCTTGGTTTCTTTTTTTGGTCCCTGGGCCCCAGAATGTAACCAAGCTTTATAAGATCCGCATGTGGGAGACCCAGACACCCCAGCGCACACTGCCGGAGATGTGGCTCCAGCTGTCAGCACCTCACCAGCAGTGCAGGAGGCAGTGACTGCTTTCACTCACGGCATCTCCCACACGCCAGCGGGAGCACCTAAACCATTATTACTGCCTGCTGCCAGACCGCCCTCTGTACCACACTCCATATCACTGTCTGAAGCTGAGCCACCAAAAAAATGGCGCTCTGCACCAGACAGGTCTTACTCTCACTGCTCCCTTGCTGTGGACCCACAACAGAGCCCAAGCCGGGGTGGATAGCGGGTTCCGCACAATGGGACAGGGGGGCACCAGGAAGGGGGACGTAGACAAATTTATCTATTATTGTTTTCGCCTTCTTAGCTCTCCTTTTCTTACACTTTTTCCCCTTCCCATTTGCCTCATCCTCACAGATATCATCCCCGAACGTTAGCTGGCCAAACCACATGGGGACTCGATCCGTTGAGTCTGCTGCAGGAGGAGGCAGCCCCCCTCACTGCTACACCCACTTCCACCATCCTCCCCCTCGCTCCCACTATCTTCTGACACACTAGAGTCAGATGGGAGAGCCACTTGCTCAGGGGCTATCCCACTATGCATTGCCTGGAGTTCACTCACCAGGCCCCCTGGCAGGTACGGTGCGAAGGTCTCGCCATGTTCCTCCTCCTCCTCCACCTGGATGGGACTCCGTGACCCCACAGGAGTCCCACTGGTCATGACTCTGAACCGGTCATCATTCCTGAGCTTTTCCGCAAAGTGGCCTCTCCCAGCAAGGATGTCAGATCTTCTTGCTTCCAACTCATCGATCTACCCCTTCAGACTCTTTATCGCAGCGGACAGCTCTGCTCTTTTTGAGCTGGATACCTGGTTCTTAGCTTGTACTTTTACTACTCTCAACTCCTCCAGGAGTCTTCGTAGTTGTTTTCGGCGTCCTCATATTTGCAGAGGTGTGCGTGTACGCGGGAGCCATATGTGGTAACAGGCCGCACCTCCGCTGGACACTTGCTTACCTCTGGGAGGAGCCGCCGTGACTACAGCTTCAGGGGTCTTGTGGCCCCCCGAGGTCCTTGTCCTCTGGCTTGCCTTGCACATTCCATCTCGAGGCCAGCCAGATCTTAGCACACCACCATGAGGTCCCCCCCTCCGATTTGGACCAGGAGGTGGGAGCCAGGGGCTCAGCCCCGGGATCCAGTTCACTAAACCCTCTCTCTGGTTGGGAAGGGGACAGACAAGCAGCAGTTTCACCAAGCGACACACCAGAGCAACACCGCCACAAGCCACGCCTCTTCCTCTTCCTGCCTGGAGCTGGAACTCTATTTTATTAGAAAATTAAAAAACATTATAATAAACTACCCAGGTACTGAAGCAAAAACAGAAACATTTCCTTTACAGTACTCAGCATTACTAACACCAAACCTCATATGCTTGACGCCACACCAACTATACCATACCATATCAACAAGACCTTACCCATAGACACACGACCTGTCACTCCACTGGTTCCGCCGCTCTTACAAAAACATAGGCCAAAAATACCTATATATTACTTCATATATATAGCATAGTAGCACGACCAACCTAATAACATAACATAGTGACATAATAACATAACAACATAATAACATACATCTTTATAACATGAAACACATGCATTTCCCACACCTAGTCTAAACACACAAACCGGCCTCCAAGATCCAGGAAAAAGTCCTACAAGCTCAGATGGGCCTGGGCCAGACCAGGTCATCCATACCAGAAACACCACCCTCTCCTCCAATCCCCCACCCCACCTAACACCCCCCCACAAAATTTTTTTTTATTAATGACAAAGAAAATAACACTTTTCCACAAGATAATAACAGAAGCGAAAAGAAAGCAAAACATGCCAGAACCACATATCCCATAACCTTGCACCGGTTCAGTGCTTGCAAACCCTTCCATCAGATTTCAGTTATCCAAAACAAAAAGCTATGGTGAGAACTTAACCCACCACCAGGAAGCTTGGAGCAATCCTGAACTAAGGCACCTGAAAGGAGAATCCCCTCCAGAGATGAGAGACCCCTGATGCGCCAAGGCTTTCATACTCCAAGGAGCGCACCTTCACCAGGTCACCAAGAATGTTACTACATACCTCATCCACTGGGAGGATTTTACTGCCAGTCGACATTAGACACCGTGCATTCCATGTGAAAAACCTAACCACTAGGCTAACTAGAAAAAGAGTGAACTGGTCCCGTCCACCAAGGTCTCTGAACGCTCCATAGGCCCACTCAGCGTAGGAGAGGCCCGCCAGCCTAGGCCAGCCAATGGAAGTGCCCACCCTGTTGTATACCTCTGCATTAAAGGGACACTGGAGCAGGAAGTGCTCCATGCTCTCAAGCGTTTCCGCACCACTCTCACGAGGACAATTCCTAACCTCGGAGTTCCTGTACTTCAAGTTATCCCTTACATACAGTTTACTCTGAAAGCAGCGCCAAGTCAAGTCCCAATACTTTGCAGGGATCTATTTTGAATTTAAAAGACGCAACCCCACCTCCAGATGCCAACTTGGGCAGTCCTTGAGTGCCAGTGGCTTTTGAAAATGGGTAGACAAGATCCTCTCCTCGAGAAGTTTCCTCGTGAGAGTCCTCAACTCCCACACTCCCAAACCCCAACGGCGTATTACTTTCAAAATCGGGGTAACATTAGCCGTGAGATGTCCATGTGGAGCATGAAGATCCTTCACACGCCCTTCTGTCTCCCATTCCTGGAAGAAGGACTGCAACCATCCCCTACAGGAGAATACCCACAGAGGAGCCCACTCTTTCCAGAGGTTTGATACATTTAACTTAAGGAAGGTGCATACCAAGAACACCACGGGATTGACAATATTTAACCCCCTAGTCTCCTCGTATGGTAAGTAACCTCCCGCTTGACTAGGTTCAGCCTGTTTCCCCCTAACAGTTGGAAAAACAGGCTGTGTCCAGAGAGGCTCTGGCAAAATACAAACACTGGCCAGATACATTAACAATGGGAGCAGGAAACCTTTGCACAAGCTTACCCTTTCCCTCAAGGTCAAAGACCAACCCTTCCATTGGTCCACTCTCTGGGTGGCAGTCTTAAGTCTACATTCCCAGTTTTTGGCTGGGTAATCACCCCGGCCGAATTCAACGCCTAGGATCTTGGCATGCTCTGGAGGGTGTCTGTGATCTCCTCCCCCCAGCCAGAGACTCTCACACTTGCTCTGATTGACCATGGAACCAGAGGCCCTGGAGTAGCCCTCTACCTCAGACATCACTGCCCGAACCTCCTTTTCCGAGGAGACAAAAACAGGGACATCATCAGCGTAGGCCACTACCTTCAGGGCGGCCTCCTTTTCGCCCGCCTGATTCATCCTCACCCCCGCTATCGGTCCACGATCCACCCTCCTTACGAAGGGATCAATTGCGAACACATACAGCAGGGAACTGAGAGAACATCCCTGGTGAACGCCAGAGCCCACCGCAAAGGCCCATCCAATCCAACCTTTCACAAACGGGAAACTCTCCGCCCCACTGTACAATGCTTTCAGCCAGTCCACAAACCCCCCTGATAGACCATACCTCCGAAGGGTGGACCACAGGTACTCATGATCAACCCGGTCAAAGGCTTTTGCCTGATGCAAAGACAGCAGATACCATCTCCAGAGGCCAGCCCTACCCTGCTCCACAGCCTCTCGGACACCGAGAACAGCACTAAAAGTGCTATGGCCAGGAACACAGCAGTGCTGGGACTCCGAAAGGAGCCGTTGCGCAAACTTCACCAACCTGTTGAAAAGTACTTTAGCCAGAACCTTCCTGTCCACATTGAGAAGTGCTATGGGCCTCCAGTTCTCAATGTGCGACGGATCTTTCCCCTTAGAAAGAAAGATCAAAGCTGACCTCCTCTTTGATCTCGGAAGAGTGCCCGAGGAAAGACACTCATTAAAGACCTGAGTCAATAAGGGGACTAAAAGGTCCTTAAAGGTCTTGTGGAACTCTGATGTTAAGCCGTCCGGACCTGGCGATTTTTTGAGCTGGAGCCCATCAATCACCAGTCTAACTTCCTCTTCTATGATCTCATCCCCCAAGACATCAAACTAGTGGTCTACCCCTGGTTCAGGAATGGCCTCAGTCAGGAAAGCCGACGTCTCATCTCAATTCTGCTACATCCTCCCCAAGAGATGTGAGCAAAAGGATGTGACGACCTCCAAAATCCCTGATCTGGATCTAATCAGGGATCCTGTATTGTCCTTCAGACCCGCCACTATCTTACTATTCACTGACATCTTGCTGTTATGAATGTTTTAGAAATGAATTCTGAGCAGAAGCTCCCTCTGGTGGTTACAAACAGTACTGAACCATTCAATGAGGATTGGCAATCAGGAATTACAGACTGGCTGGATATAAGGGAGGTTTCCCCCCATCATGGTTGCCGGTGATCAATTGTTCCTGTCTCAACGTTTGCTCATACTATTTTCTGTCTGTGTCTGTATTGCCTCTTGTCTAACCGCCATTACATGTTTGGGGGCTTCCTATGTTCTTTGGGGATCTGCTCCGGGGCAGATAGCTTTCCTCTTTATATCTTTAGGTGTAGTTATCCTCTCAGGCTGTGACGAGGCGTCTAGGACCAACGTAGGAATGCTCCACGGCTGCCTTTAGTTGTGGTGGTTAGTCAGGGTACTGCAATCCAGTAGATTCCAACTTCTCTGGTGTATTGCCGCTTTTGCCTGCTCTCCTCAGCTACCAAAACATAACATCTTGCAGTTTCTGTAAGGGTCGGGCTAGCGGTACTTCCCGAAGTCCCTCTCGAAAAACAAAAATGTGTGCCTATCATACTGACATCTCTTGAGTAAGGTTTTCACTCTGGTTAAGTCCTCTCTGCAACCCCCATTCGAGACAAGTTCCTCGAGTTTCCTCTTTAGGCACTGATACAGGAGATCCCTATTCAGGCTTCTGAGATTAGAAAGCTCGCGGAAGAATCTCGCCACCCGATGTTTGAAGATCTCCCACCACTCTGACTTAGTGTTACTAAGGCCCAGCAATGGTACCTGACTTTAAAAGAAATCCTCAAAGGACCGTCTTACAGCTGCTTCCTTCAGGAGTGATGAATTCAGCTTCCAAAAACATCTTCCCATCCAAGGAGTCTCTGTGACATTCAGAGAAAACATAATCAGACAGTGGTCGGAGAATTCAACTTCTACTACCGATAAAGGTGAAGAAACTGCCTCCTCCTTTGAATAAAACCTATCTATTCTAGACCTACTCTGACTACCCCTGAAAAATGTGTACCTTTCGTGGCCCGTGGTGTTCCGGATGTGGACATCCACTAGGCGAGCCTCACTAACTATACTGTTCAAGGCGACGCTGTCATAGGCCAACCGGTCTCTGCAACCTCCTCTGTCTTGGGGCCTTGATACATTATTGAAGTCCCCTCCAAAGACCACCTGTCAGCTACAAAACAGAAAGGGTTTAATACTCATAAAGAGACATTTACGATCCCACTTAGTTTGTGGGCCATAGATATTTATGAGCCGAAGCTCCTGTCCCTTCATGAGCACATCTAAGATCAACACCTCCCCATTTCCAACTCAATAATCTGTCGGCATACTACATCTGCGGTTTTAAAAAGAACTGCCACCCCGCTATATGGCTCAGACGCAAGAGACCAATAGGAAGGCCCATGCCCACTCCTTTTTGCTTTTTGCAGGGACGTGAGATCTGCCAACCTGGTCTCCTGCAAAAACAAAATGTCGGCATCAAGATGGCAGAGAAAATGAAAGGCAGTAAACCTAGCCGCATCAGACTTTATGCTGGCAACATTAATGGTTGCCAACATCAACGGGGTGAGTGAGTTTGGACAGTAAGCTTCTTCCCATCCCCCTTACCCTGCAAATGTATAATACCCTCCTCCTCAGAGGAAAACATGACATTCTTAAGGCACACCGATACATCCATCCCAGTATTGCCTCTCTCAGGCACACCTTTACCAGACACATTTTTGCCTTTTTCAGGCACACTCTCACCGGACACCCTCTTGCCCTTATCAGGCACACCTTTGCCTTTACTAGGCACACTCTTACCTTTGTCAGGTAGCCCCAGGGTGACCCCCCACCAGAGACCCATTTCCCTCAGCCCCAGTGCAGGATGCCTGGTGCCCCCAGCAGCCCCGGTTCACTTGTCCGCAACTATCAGCACCAGACCCTCTTACTCTCCCCATCTGAAGAAAAGGGGCACTCACCTAGGGCCTGGTACTGATTGGAGAGATCCACCGGAGGCAGGGTGGATGAGCCTTCCTTCGACATTAGGCCCTGGTGAGCGTTTCCCCTTCTGCCTCAAGTTACTCTTTTTTTAAGTGCTTTTTATCCTTCTTCTTCTTTTGTGGTACCCACTCACTCTTTTCATACCCATCCAGACCTTCACTGGATGAGGACAGAGAAGCAGCAGCCTCCTCCTCTCTGACCATCCACCTGACCTCCTCATTTATTACACTGTCCGGGATCTCAGCTGTAAGCTCCCCCGAGCTAGGGACCATGGGTAGGGACATTACCCCCATCCTTCTCCTCCATTCTCCTCGGGCCCTGTCCATTCCGGCTTGCCTCAGGCGGAGGTTTACTCCTCACTGGCCCCTTGCTATCCCTGCCGCTGCTGGTCCCTTCACCGGCCGGGTTGGTCTTCTCCTCCTCCCGACCATCACTCCCCGGATTCAGGCCAACATTGGCATAGGAGTGTGGACAGCGACTAAACGGATGACCTAGGACACCACACAGGTTACACCGAATATCACCACAGGATGCCGCAAGGTGACCCACTCCCCCACACATTACGCACTTATCCACCTTACACCTCGCAATGTGTAAGATGCCATGCTTGTCCAGATTCTTTTTAGGAACCTGGACCACCTCATCAAAATGACTCAGCCAAGTCATGATATCCATACCAGAAAGAGACTCATTACTGGCCAGAACGGTCACTTTCTTTACGGAATTTTGGTGGGTGACAAGCTGGACAATGTAACCATGCCACTCAGGGCAACTCCGAGCCATCTCATACGGAGACCAAAAGAGCTCTAAGCCCTCCGGCCTCTCAAAGCCAACATCGAAGAAGGCAGTGCCATAGGGATGAATCAAGGTAAAGATGTCCTCCACCTTGAAGCCCATCCCCAGGCAGAGCTCCACCACCTTGTCCCTAGAAGGGCACACATCATCGCCCCACCACAGATGGACCACATTCCCACGCACACCACCCTGCCCCGCTGTTGGCAGAGACCACCTTCTCTGCCTCCATCTCTCGGAAGGCGGATAGACCATGTCTGTCTATCCATAATGACAAATCAACCTCCCCACCTTCCACAATGATGGATCCTTCTCCTCTCTTCAGGGTCTCCAGGAGTCACCGTTGCAAGTCACCGTTCCCACTAGGGCCACCTGACAAAGGTTCACTATTACCCCCGGTAGCAGCACTCGCAAAGGTGCGCACATGAGAGCCTGCTGCCGTGGGCACGATGGAACCAGACCCATTATTACTCCTAGGACGCACACTCTGCCCTCACACATACTCTCAACCTGACACATACTCATATCCACAGCCCCTCCCACCGCACCATTCACTTAAGCCATACCATCCACTACTCCCGTATCCATATTCTCATCTTCAGCATTACATCCCACAGCACCCGCATTTGCATCAGTCAGAGCAGGTGGAGAACCTCTAACAACATTTCCAGCAGTTGTCCCGTCATCATTGGGGGTGAGTTTCAGTACAGCTGCCGCAGAGACCACAGTGCTGTCCTTACTCCTCCTTCTTCCCTCCGCCATTTTGGACTTATTACCAGTAACACCAGCACCATTATTAACAACATTACCGACTCCAGCAATTTTAGCAGCCTGAGCATCACTGGGGCCCGAACACAGGGTGCCAGGTTCCACAGACCCCTTAGGCATAAGCCTGGTTGCCTGTTCACCCCCGACACCCCCACTCTTGGTACCCAGCACCTCCGCTTTTTGTCTGGCCGCTACCATACCGCCAAAGCCTGTAGTATCAGAGTCTATAACACCAGTGTCCTTTACTTCAGCAGATGGCACAGAGGCCAAAAGTTTTGAGAATGACACAAATA
>VIAB01009271.1:56900-73479 GCA_009801035.1 Oophaga pumilio | reverse complement strand
CATGTGCATGGTGGAGTTCTACCTTGTTGCAACGTCTATGATTAAGCGGTGCATGGGGAGGTGGAAAGATCACTGCAGCCTCTGCATACAACTGGAGTCTAAGGGCGAGCTGCGGATGTGCGAGCACAGTCTTCTCACCTTTTGGAGCAGGGCTGTTAACTCCAGATAACTACTTAGGAAGCACTGCACCACCAGGTTCAAGGTGTGAGTCAGGCAAGGTATGTGTCTGAGTTTACCCAGGACTATGGCCGCCACAAAATTACGGCCGTTATCACTGACTACCTTGCCTGGCTCAAGATGTAGACTGCCCAGCCATGACTCAGTTTCTCGCTGCAAGTAGTTGGCCAGTACCTCTGTGTGTCTGTTGTCGCCCAAAGACATCATCTTTAAAACAGCCTGCTGACGCTTACCACTAGCTTTTCGATAGTTGGACACCTCGTGTGCAACACTGGCAGCTGCGGATGGAGTGCTCGTGCAACTACGCTCTGTCGACGAGTTTCGCTAATGGAGGAGGAGGAGGAGGGTCCAAAGCCTACTGTACAGCCAACTGTTTCTTATACCATGGGCTAGCCAGCACTGTCCCACCACCGCTGTCCCCTGCGGAGCCTGCATCTACCACATTAACCCAGTGTGCACTGATTGATTGAGTGCATGGACAATGCGGTCTTTCACATGCAGGTGGAGGGTAGGGATGGCTTTTCTAGAAAAGAAGTGCTGACTGGGTAGGTCATAGCATTGGACAGCATAGGCCATGAGCTCTCGGACTGTTGCACTTTCAACCAAACGGAAGGGCATCATCTCTGATGAGATCATTTTGGCAATGTAGGCATTCAAAGCCAGTGTATGCGGATGAGAGGATGAGTACTTTCTTGTCCTACTCAGAGTGTCTGCTAGGGTGAGCTGGACTTGAGAGCTGCATATGGGGGAACTAGCGGTGGACATGACGGACTGAGAGGGGGTTGGTGATGGTGATGGTGGTGGTGGTGGTGGTGATGGCCTAGATGCAGTCTTTCGTTGCAAAAACATTGTGATTCCCTGACTGCTTTGGCCTTGCGATGACACCTCAACATTTCTTGCTGGTGGTGTGCTAACCGGTGGGCTTACAGTGAGGGGAAGCGATGGAGCGTTGCTGGCTACCTTCAGTCGGAGCAGGTGCACATGTGCTACCTGAGGTTTTGTAGTCCGTCCACCCTAGCAAGTGCATGGTCATTAAATGTCTAAGCATGCAACTGGTGCATTTTTCCCTCGGCTAAAGGTCCTTCCGCACTTCTTACAGATAACCTTTGCCTCATCAATAGGATTTTGGTCAAAAAAGTGCCACACTGCACTCTTCCTACTATGGTATAAATTTTCAGGGCTTGCACGCTGTGCTAATTGGACCGTCTGGCCAATCTGTCCTGCAACTCTTTTTGTTCTTTTAACACGTTTTTGGACAGCTACGGGCCTGCCAGATAACCGCTGCTGCGATGTCGATGCCTGCTGCGGATCCTTCTCCTCTTCTGAGCTGTTGCCAGCGGCACCCTCTTCCCCAATACATGCCAATCCAGGTCAACAACTGGGTCATCCATCACCTCCTCTTCAATTTCATCTGCACCTTCCTCTCTGTCACTGTGTAAGGTGGTATAGTATGCAGGGAGGGGCACCTGAGTTTCATCAGGGTCAGATTCTGGCTCAGCAGAGAGCGAGGGCAATGTAGTGCTGTGGGTCAATGTACCAGCAGAATCATCTAGCAGTGGCTGTGCATCAGTGCACTCCATGTCAGATTCATCTTGGACTGGGGAATTCAGGATTTGACTTGATAACCCAGGCATGGTATGTGAAAAGTGCTCCATGGAGTAATCTGAAGTGTGGCCTGCCACATCCTTCACTTTTGGTGGGGGTGAAGGACACTAGGAAAAGTGTTGTTCCCGACCAGGAGCCTGCACTGATGACTCAGTGCTTGCATTTTTTGAAACTTCAGAAGAGGAGACTATAGAGCTGGAGGCTGTTTCGGCAATGTAAGCCAAAACCTGTTCCTGATGCTCCAGCTTTAAAATTGGTTTACCTACTTCCAGAAAAGGGTGCCTTCCAGGCCTTCTGGAGCCAGAAGATGACGCAGGCTCAACACCTCCTGCCTTAGGTGATATTGTGCTTTTGGCTCTACCAGCAGATGCACCACCACCACCATCAGAACCAACGGGACCCCCCCGCCCACGTCCGCTGCCTCTTCCACCAAACTTCCTCATGTTTGGGAAAATGTACCAAAAATACCTGCAGATATATGGTACTGTATCAGAAGTGTACAGCTGTATACGGTGAAGGGGAAAATTGTAAATCTCCGTATATATTTCGGGAATCAGACACTGACGCTGACAGGCTCAGTATGAATTAGACCAGAATACAAAAAGCTGAAAAAGGGTACTGTATCTGAAGATAACAGGTGTATATAGGTTAGGGGTAAATTGAAAATCTCTGCATAGATTTCCGGAGTAACACATAGATGCTCAAAGGCTCAGTATGGATTAGAACACAATATAAAAAGCTGAAAAAGGGTACTGTATCTGAAGATTACAGGTGTATATAGTATAGGGGTAAATTGTAAATCTCCGTATAGATTTCCGGAGTTACACACAGACGCTCACAGGCTCAGTATGGATTAGACCACAATATAAAAAGCTAAAAAAGGGTACTGTATCTGAAGTTAACAGGTGTATATAGTATAGGGGTAAACTGTAAATCTCCATATAGATTTCCTGAGTACCACACAGATGCTCACAGGCTCAGTATGGATTAGACCACAATATAAAAAGCTGAAAAAGGGTACTGTATCTGAGGATAACAGATGTATATAGTATAGGTGTAAATTGTAAATCTCTGTATAGATTTCCGGAGTAACACACAGATGCTCACAAGCTCAGTATGGATTAGACCACAATATAAAAAGCTGAAAAAGGGTACTGTATTTGAAGATAACAGGTGTATATAGTTTAGAGGTAAATTGTAAATCTACGTATAGATTTCCAGAGTAACACACAGATGCTCACAGGCTGTTAGGCATTGGGTGATGGCAGGATCTGAACCTGGATCTGAGGAGTCTGTGGTCTCCCATTGAGGTTCAGCTGAGGCAGATGCTGCTCAGCTTCATCATGGATCCCAACGCCTAGCTAATAACCAAGAGGCAGAAGTTGTTATAAGAGTTTTTGTTCATAGTAGCCTTAAACCTAGGTTACAGAACAGGAAAAGGCTGTTGCAAGCCTAAGTCCAGAAATGCCTGCACTGAGCATGTCCGTGACATGACGAGCCAGGATTGGTAGTTAATGTCAGCTGATCCTCTGACCTGGCATCGCCTGATTGGTCGCGGATGACGTCATCGGTGATATGTACGGGCATCGGGCAGGTTAATAACACTATTAACCTGTAGATTAACCCCATATCTGCAGCTAAGAGCATTTTAGGGTGACAGCTTCCCTTTAATAAAACATTGAATAAATATGCAAATGAGGCTGAAGAACTATTTGGAGATCTGATGCCACCGTCACTCCAACTATTACACATGGCTGTCTATACAAAGAATGCGTTTTTACACAGTTGAGATAATAAAATTGAAAACTTCAAAATTCACAATGAGACTTTTGCAATATAAACCTAATGTCCTATATTTCCTGAACATTTTATTGCTGCTGAATTTCTTTGCTGAAAGCTAAGATATCTCATTAGTTCTGCTTCTGTGAAATGAAATGTGCACAAAACTCTGGAAACACACAATCAGTTTCTTTTGGACACAGTAGACTTTCTATTAAGAAATACTCATACTTAGGCTGATTTAGAATATTCCAGAAATATGTAAGTAATATCCGTGGAATGTGTTTGTTGTTGAGTCTAGATATTATAAAAGTAATGAAAGCTCTTATTCTGCAGTGTGGGTGAGGTGGAGGAGGGTGCTGTCAAAGAGTAACATAAGCAAAGGACAACAATAAGATGATGTCAAAGGTAAAACTCACAATATTGTTAAATGGAATGAACCCCATTACGGTTTTCTCTCCATCTCAAAGCCCAAAGTTCCCAAATTCATGCTACCTGTAGTCAGCATGATAGATATTTAATTTAGTACATTAAGCAAGCCTGAGCAAAGTATGGCCCATGGGTCACATTCGTCCCTCTGAACGAAACAGGCAAAGTGCTTAAAGGGAATCTGTCACCCTAAATTGGCGGGATATTTAAATGATGGCAGTCAGGTCAGATGGGCGGTGTTTTGGGTACTTGCCTTAACATGTTGTTCGCCGCTGTCTCCATTATTTCTGGGAATTGTAGTCGTTGCCCTCCATATAATGTGCCTGCGCATTGCAATCTTGAATTGCGCACGCGCAGTATGCTTTGCCCGCAGATTGCAATGCGCAGGCGCGTTATATGGAGGGCAACGACTACAATTCCCAGAAATAATGGAGACAGCGGCGAACAACATGTTAAGGCAAGTGCCCAAAACACCGCCCATCTGACCTGACTGCCATCATTTAAATATCCCGCCAATTTAGGGTGACAGATTCCCTTTAAAACAGTAGCTCACAGACTACACAATATGACCGCCCTCTCCTGCTCGGTGTCCCGATGTCACCACTAAATGCATCCTCAGGATGCAGGTGTAACGGGTGGCAGTTCAGGTACACCCTGGCTCCCCGACACATTAACACATTGTAGTCCACTCACTTGTAAATCGGGGTCCTCTCCTCACGGCCGGGGCGCCTTTTCTCTCAGCATCATACAATGATAGTCAGAGTCCAAGTTTAGCTCAGCTCATCCAGTTTAGTCACAGAAACAGCATAAGATTCTTCGCAGAATATGACTATTCCATTCCAGCACTGTCCCTCACTCCTCCAGGAATATACCATTTTCATACCGTGTCCACCGGTATCGCAGCTTCCTGACTGGTCAGACTAACCCACTTCAGGAGTTCCCCACCCGCTTCCCTCTCCAAAGGCAAAGTTGAAGGATGGTGCTACCAATCCTTTCCAGGACATTAAGGGTTGTTCCCACAAAGTTAGCTGCTACCATTCTGATGCTGCCCTGATATTCCTCTACTACCATGTGACTGTGAGCTCTTAGAACCCGGACTGCTGGACTCCTTGGCTTAAACGTTCCACAGACACGACTGCACTGTCTTGGCTCCCGGTTCTCACTGACTAACTCCAGGAAGTTCCCCAACTGCTCTTCCTTAGCCCCTCCTTACTAACCTAATCCTATTGGCCTAACTAATTCCCTATTCTGTTTTACTGTGCCCCCCCTACTGGTCTAAGTCCTACACTGTCACTATATCTATACAACACATAAACATAAATACAAAGCAATATACAATACATCAACATTACAAGGCATGTGGGATATACCTGTTTTTACCAGGAACATATGCAAGGAGTGCAGTGCACTAAACTAGCACCCACGCATCCCTTACACACCTCCCTCCTAAAATATGGTCATCCCCGACCATACAGTGCTGATACACATTAACTTTAATTTAAGGCACACACATTTTTTTTAAACGTATTTAACTGTAATAAAATCTTGATGTTCTACAGAAGAGTCCATTTTTTTTAACCTCCACCTCTGACCTTTGGCCAGCAATTTGCCTTGGGCAGGCGCTTGGTTACAGTCCTCCATGACGCGGCACGATCCTTGGGTCGTCCAGCTAGCACTACAAGTTCAATTGGCTCTGGTCCCTTTTGTTTCCAGAACCCGATCACATACACAGTTCACATTTAGAATCACCGCAGTCCACAACATATTGACCTGACTCACTCATCAGGACCTCCTGGTTTAATTCTTCCCCGTCCCTCCATTGCACAGAGTATGGCCCTTTAATTCATGTGTGCTGTTCTTTCCTAGGGATAAATTCAGGTTACACATATCAAACTAAAACACAGACCAGCCACATATAGTCCGTTTTCAGTCCAAGGGCCCGTAACCCCTCAATGTGAAAATCCTGCAATACAGCAGGGGAAGTGCAATGTGCGCAACAGAAATTGGGTAGGGGAAAACAATATTCAACATGAACATTCAACTGTGACAGCACCGGCCACACTGTACTCCGCTCTGCACCGGACTCCAGTGATGTAGGGCTCCTGCCCACAAAGACTCAAAACAGTCCCATTTCTAGCTGACATGTGCAACAAGCACAACTCTTCATTTAAAGGGGTCAAGTTCAGTCACGCTTCCTGTGCCACTCTGTCCCGCACCGGGCTTTGTGCCTGTGCTCCATCAGATGATGACTGTGCCTGTTCCAGGTGCTCATGCAGTTCTGGGTCGTCCTCTGAGAGCAACAGGGCAAATGCCACAGAAAAATACACCTGGGGTCCATCCTCTTTAAGAAAAGTGACCCAATCTCCTTCCCTCAGGGGCCTCTGGAATTTGATGGAACTGGCGTTCACGTATACCTTCCGGTCAGTGTGAGCCTCGCGGATAAAACCATACCTGCGAGACAGGTTAGTATACACCAACAACCCGCTGGTCTGCCATCCAGCCATTGCGCCCCCCTCCTGATCGGCGCAGTTCTGACCAGATTTCTCTCTCTTCTTCTTCTCTTCGATCACCTCCCGTTATCCACGCTGCCTGCCCTGGGGATGGGAAAGGACCCTCTCCTTCCTGGTATCAGGTTGATGCACCGAGGGACGGAACATCTAGGAATATGGGCCTGGGCTCTGGGGTGTGGGACCGAGTTCCACTCACTGTCTGCTCATAGTCCTGCTCCCGTTGTTCCGGCATCCCTGCTGCGATCGCTCAGTGACCATCTGACTCTTCCAGCATAGCTGCCATGCCCTCCGGCTCAAGCTCCTCCAGTTCTGCCTCCTCTGACTCAGGCTCCTCCAGGGCAGCTTCTGACCCACATTCCTCTGGTATGCGATGACGTTCTGGGTCCAGCAGCCGTCAGTTCTGCTCTCCAGTGTACAACGGAAACCTGTTTAGCCGATAATCATCCTAGACATCGGTTGCTCCCCACAGCTTTCAGGGTCGGGTCCTTTCCTCCACCTGCCACCACTTCTATTCTATGTATGATCGCCGCAAAATCGGGTACATTAATGTGCCATCGTAGCTGGTGCCGGGCCTGGCAATGGCACCGCACATCTGCACACGAGGTTTCCTTCTTCCAGGCCCCACCCATTCCAGGGTGGAGCCGCTTCCGGCTGCTCCACCCATTCACCATCGGACTCCGCCCGTTCCTCAGAAATCTGCTGCAAATGGCGAGGCTTCCCTTTCTTCTGTCGCACCCACCTTGGGTAGGCATCACTCACCAGGGGATACATCTCAGGTTTGGGCCACTGTTTCTGCCGGACGGAGCTTCTTGCCATTTTCAGATTAGGATGCCCACAAGGGGTGGAGCTGGAGTTGTCCTCAGCCTCCACACCATTTTCCGCCATACTAAGGGTATCTCCACCTTCTGGGTGCAAGGTATCCGGATCCTGACGTACTATACCAAGTGTAACGGGGCCAGGGCGGTAGTCTTGGCTAACGATGGCAGTTCAGGCACACCCTGGCTCCCAGACACAATAACACATTGTAGTCCACTCACTTGTAAATCGGGGTCCTCTCCACACGATCGGGGCGTCTATTCTCTCAGCATCACAGAATGATAGTCAGAGTCCAAGTTCATTTTCTGCAAAACAACTTTACTCAGTGTCACGGGGCAGTAATAGAAATACAGAGGACGAGGAACCTGGACCCCTGAACTGCCCCTTATGCTAAGGGAGGGCCCTGTCTTTCCTTAACTTGGGGGTACACTTGAAAGTAGTGAGGCCCAAGTCACCGACTTGTCCCTGTCTCCTGTTTAGCCCTGAGCTAAACCCCCAATCTCCTACCCAGGAGGTGAGACAGGGAATAAAGTGAACTGCACCAACAATAACTAAGGGAACGGAACGATGGACACTTAGGGGTTAAATCAACTAAACAACAAACACTTAGCTTGCTCTGCTGCAGTGCACAGTACATCAGAGAAAGGCACCAGATCAAGGAAGCAGCAGAAGTACCACTGCGCTCAGCAAGCTCCTGACTCCAGCTTGGTTGGTCTCCAAAAGGCAGAAATATCACCAACAGTCAGCTGTTAAAGGATGGTGGGAGTGGTCACCACCTTCCCCTGACAAGTCAGCAGCAATGTAATTACACCAGCGGCCACCGGGGGAAAAGACTGACATTAACCCCCGATGACCTGAAAGGAAAAAGGTTTTAATATGGAAAGCTAGATCTGCCACAGATCCAAAAGTGGATCGTGACAGTACCCCCATTTAATGAGGGGCCTCTGGACCCTCAACACCACACCTCACTGGAAAACAGCCTACGGTGAGGACGCCTCGATCCACCAGGGTTCAGCCCAGCAGTCACCTGACTCTCAGGTTTATGGCAAACGCGGACTGATGGAAGTGGCAATAACGTATGCTCAGGAGGTGTCACAAATCTCCAGAGCTCTGACCTGGGGAATGAGATATGTACAGGCATAACTGCGGGTAACTCCAGCTGGTAAGTCCAGGGCCGAGAATGGCTGACACCCGATATGGCCTGATCACCCGAGAACTCCAGACTCCAGCAGCACCCTTCCACCGGATGTTTTTGGTGGCCACCCATACATACTCATCCACACGCAGGTCCGGACCTGAACGTTCATTGCCACACACACGTTTGCCACAAGATGGTGAACTCTTCAAGGAACTGGCAACAGAGGCGTCCCCCTGTGTCACCACATTCACACATTTCTCGGAGGAAACCACCAGCCTCCCCTGACCCCTCCTTCCTAGAGGGCTCCGACTCTCAGGGTTGGCTAGTGGTGAGGGTTGGGACTTGCCCCTACTCCTTGGCAGCACCTCTGCTGCCCCAACAGGAGAAGGGGATGGTTGCAGAAAGACAGGAGAGACAGTAGCCCCCAGGCAGCAGCCCTCACACGAATGACCACAGCTGACAACTTCCCTGGAACACCAATCTATGACCGGGTTGTGTTTTCTCAACCAAGGGAGGTCTAAAACTATGGGTATAGACGTAGCATGAGAAGTACTCTTCATGACGAGTCCCTATACGCAGGCGTATATCATGTATGACCTGGGTCACACTCCCCTGGCTGAGTGGGACAGTCAATGGTCTGGACGCCTAGTGGTTTTGTTAACGTCCAACACATCAGGCCATGGGTCCAGACAAAGTGAGCATCTACCAAATTGACTCCTGCTCCACTGTCCACAAGCACCAGTATTCCCTTAGTTACCCCACCAATCACCACTCTTGCAGACAGGGTACACTGAGGGGAAGAAATGGAGGAAATATACACTCCCTGGTCGCCTCCCTCCACACGGCCAGGGGGATGTGGCTTCTTGGATGGTACAGGTATTTTGGCATGACCTGGGCAGACCCCAATGAAATGACCAGTCTGCCTAGAGTAAAAACATGCCCCCACACAATGCCGAAACGCAGGCAAGCCCGTTTGGGAACCAACTGCTCCCACCTGCATGGGTTCGTCCGACTGCTCAGCTGTGTCCTCCTCCCTAGCAAGGAGAGCAAGGGGCAGTTTTAGTGTATGCCTCTCCCTGAGGCGTCTAGCCACCCAGATGGCCAGGGACATGGAGGCCTCCAATGACCTGGGGGCGGCATACTGCACCAGAGTATCCTGCAACCTTGGGGATAGACCCTGCACAAAGTGACTCCTAAAAGCAGGATCATTCCACTATGTGTCAGTGGCCCATCTCCTGAACTCTGAACATTGCTCCTCAACTGGCCAGTCCCCCTGCTTGATTTTATGGAGTTGGGATTCCGCCAGAGAGACGTCATCAGGATCTCCAAACACCAGTGCCAGAGCAGCAAAAAACCCGTCCACCGACCGTAAAGATGGTGAATCGGCCGGCAGGGAGAAAGCCCAAGATTGGGGATCACCCTTAAGAAAGGAGACAATAATCCCCACACGCTGTTCCTCACTCCCTGATAAACAGGGGCGGAGCCTGAAGTACAATTTACAGGCCTTCTGAAAAACCAGAAATGTATCTCTCCCTCCAGAAAACCTGTTAGGGAGAGATATCTTACTTTCTGGTTGAACCTGCATCTGAGCCGAGGCCCAGAACCCCACCAACTGCTGTGACTGTCAGCTCTTAGGCCCTGAACTGCTGGCCTCCTTGGCCTGGACTGCTGTGCTCCTTGGCTTAAACATTTCCCAGATTTGACTACACAGTCTTGGCTCTCAGTTCTCACTGACTACCCCAACTGCTCTTCAAGCCCTTCCTAACTAGCCTAATCCTATTGGCCTAACTAATTCCCTATTCTATTCTACTGTGCCCCCCCCTACTGGTCTAAGTAATATACTGCCCTTATATGTTTACTACACATAAACATTATATAAAAAACCAGAGTTAATAAATAAAATCACTATCGCTCATAAAAGCAAGAGGGCATACTCCAAAATAGATTATATACAGACGACAAGGGAGCAAAAAAAAACATGTAAATGTATAACAATTATTTATTCGTACTTAATAAATTACCACATACATAATAATTATTAAAAGAATCCCCAAAAATATACTAATGTGAAGGACACAAACAGATAAATGGATCTGACACCTTGACAAGTAGTTGGACCAGGAATTAGAGACACTCATAGATCTATAACATAGTAGTGTTAAAAAATGATACAGAAAGGGAACACCACAAAACCAGGTAAGTAAAAAGGACATAACCAAAGTAATTACAACCATTGTTGGCATATACACGCCATACTGATAGTCAGATAGACGCCCAAGATGAATAACAAAAAGGTACCCAGTATGAATAAACAAGTATCACCCAAGTAGTCCCTGAAAAACGGTCAGATCATGCAGCCCCGGCGCGTTTCGCGTGGGCTTCCTCAAGGGGCTGTGCACTATGCCCACTATGCTATAGACCTATGATTGTCTCTAATTCCTACTCCAACTACTTGTCAATGTGTCAGATCCATTTATCTGTTTGTGTCCTTCACATTAGTATATTTTTTGGGATTTTTTTAATAATTATTATGTATGAGTTAATTTATTAAGTACGAATAAATAATTGTTATACCTTTACATGTTTTTTTTTGCTCCCTTGTCGTCTGTATATAATACACATAAACATTAGTGCAAAGCAATATACAATACATAAACATTACAAGACATGTGGGATATACCCGTTTTTTGCCAGGAACATATGCAAGGAGTGCAGGGCACTAAACTAGCCCCTCGCATCCCTTACACAGGTAACATTGAAAATAATGGTGGAGGAGGCGGTCGCCAGCTTCTCCTTCTAAGACTCAAATCACACTAGCATATGGCATCTGGCTTGCCTTATCTCACTTAGAGAGGATCGGAGCACAGCTGTGGAGGAGACAGAAAAAATAATTTCTCCATCTCCTCCACTGCCAACGTCGGCGTATACTGAACCGCGCTCGGGTGTCATCTGAGTGCTGTACATTGTGTCACTTGCACCCATAAACATATATGGTTGCAAGTGAGGCACTCGGTCAAGTCTTAGTGCTATATGCATCATGCTGTGATTGTTCTCGCATACCAATTCAGCCTGAGAAAATAATCACAGATGTGAGCTGCTCCATAGAGTAACACTGGTCCAAGTGCTATGCCATGTTTTGTCACATAGCAATTGGCTTTGTTGTATGGTAATGTGACTCCAGCCTAACACTCAACCTGTACAAATGACAGTGTAAGTAGGTGGCGAAGAACCTCATGTGCCTTCTCTGTCCTTGACGCTGTTCGCACGGTTACATGCTGCACCTCTTTGTCTCATTGTTATTGATGTGTAATATAATGTTTATACATTGTGATGTTATGTACTGTTATAGGATTAGGGATAGTATAGGACCATAGTGGGGTAGGCTACAGGGGGGCACATTAGAGATAGAGAACAGCTCCAGAATAGAGTAGGAGATAGGCAGCAAAGGGGCTAACTAAATAGGAGGAGCAGCACAGAGCAGAGAAGTATAGGCAGGATACTTACTGATTAGAGTCAGAAGGACCCCTGGCAGTCTGCCCAAGGGCAGGGTGCATGCAGTGCAGGAGAAAGTTACAGGATGTGGAAATAAAGCTGCGGATGGCAGTAAGAGGCACCAGGCTAGAGACTAGAGCAGACGGGCACCAGCTCAGCAGGACCATCCCGAGGAAAGATCCGGGGTCTATGATCGGTGTGGGGGTCATTAGGATGGCACTACCGGCACCTTTCCTGATTGGAACTGGACAAGGGGCTGATAGGGAGCTGGTGTCGCAGGAAGTATGGACGGGACACGGATTGTCCATAGAAACGGCAGGGATTTCCGGGAGAACAGAAAGAGAGGATATAGAAAAAATGGAGTCTGCCCGAAAGTCAGTGAAAGTACAGGATATGTGGCTCTGTGTGTGTGTTGTGCTGTCAAAGTGATGAGTACCCATGTTATTAGTACAGTTGAACTGTTTGAAAAGAACTGTGACTGCAGTGTTTTATGGAACCAGGAAACACAAAGCTGGAGTGACAGAGACCAAGGGGACTCCAGCAACTGAAGTGAGTACTCTGCTACACACATTGCACACCCAACAGAAAGGACTTTGTGTTTTATCTGTGCGGTGTCAGGGTGTGGAAACAGTACAGCCCATTGCCATGACTACCACCCTGGCCACCTTACAACACAACAGACATGATTGCATCATTATGTCTTATCTGCTGTGTGGAGCATCAGAGCACACAGCAAAGACTGGTGCAAAGCATCGGGGAGCGGGAGCAAGATGAATTTTTTATTTTTTAATATGTGAATGTGTGTGGGAGCATAGTTCAATTTGGGGGACTGTGTGGGGGCTCAAACTATATATAGGGGGCTGTGTTTGGGCTCATGCTGTGTATGTGGGACTATGTGGCAGCTCATAGTGTATATACGAAGGCTATGTGGTAGCTCATACTGTACATAGGGAGGAAAAAAAAAACTTAGTAGAAAAAATCCAGCTCACCGCAGAAGAATCCAATGGTCGTGCACGGAAAAAAGTTCTTGTTAGCAGCAAACGAGCAGTATCAAATAAGGAAAGCTATCCAGCAACAGATCCATCGGCGAATAGTTATTTAAAAACAAAAATCTTTAATGTATAACATGGTTAAAATTTTGGTATAGAAACATTAGTTTAGAAAAAAGGCAAGTAACCTGGGAAACTCATGGCCTTATGCATTTAAAACCAACAGGTTCTTAATCAAAGTTCAGCTGTGGTGGCCATTTAAAGGTAATGGATTTGATGGTGCTCCAGGGGGATTATCAGAGATTGGGATACTTTTTTATAACCCAACTCTGACTTGTACTCTCAACAACTTGTTGAGGGCAGAGTAAAGTACTGCAGTGCGCAGGCGCAGGGAAAGGTCAGAGAGGCCCAGCGCCTGCACACTGCAGTACTTTACTCTGCCCTCAACAGGACAGATCAGTACGCTTGCGCTGGAGCCATGACAGAAGCAAGGAAGAGGACGTCATTGCATGAAGATGGGAGGCGCCGGACCTGGACCTGCGACGCCCATCAGACCGGACCGCCCCCCGGGTGAGTATAATCTAACTTGTTTTTCTTATCTTTCAGGTTACATCGGTGGCTTATCTACAGCATTATAGAATGCTGTAGGTAAGCCACTAATGGCGGTGGCTGTAACTTATACACGAAAAATGGGGTGACTGATTCACTTTAATAATAGAAAGTATTACATTATAAAATTTCCATAATTAGCACAAAAGGGTAGACATAAAAGGATGTAATGTTAAAAGGTCAACGTTCATTTTAAATTTTATGGTCTGTGCAGGGAGGAAGAATTAGAAAGAAGCGTTTATCAGAAAGTTGCACCTTGTCCTGATTCAATAAAGACAAAAAGGATCTGCCAATCAATCAAAAGATATGTGACCAGCAAGGTAGAAGTATATATATATAACCTTTAATAGAATCATTAAAAAGAACCAAAGGTTCCTAAACTAATACACACAAACAAACAACAAATACACATATAGTCACCACTCTTCTTAGCGGGATAATACCAAATGGTTGGAGGGCAAATTCAAATGTATACCGCCCCCTATAAGTCCACACTTATAAACAAAAACTGAGGACCACCCCTCAGTAAAAATTACTGGAATGATGTAAATAACATTCAATCACACCAATAATACCTAAGCAGTTAATTGGAAAAACAATGCAAGATATGAAAATAAGTGTAAATATGTTCCCAATTTGATAAAGTAAACAATAGGAACAGTCTCACCAAAAAATCTTCCATTCAAAAGGCTCGCTTAGGATCCACAATTGTCCTTCTCCTGGTGGGGGAGGCCTTAAAATAGGAATCCATACATAACCCCAGCATGTGGACATATGTGAAATCACACATGGATAAAGCTCCCAACGCGTTTCACTTGGCTAGATCATAAGGGGAGAAAGAGCCATTTCATATAAATGATAAAGCCCGTCACACTCACATAATAGAAAAGCGGGTGTTCAGCGCATGAAAAATGTGGTTTTTAAATAGGACGCCAAAATGGGGCCTGAGAGCTGTCATACCCGGTGCGCCATCTATATGTAACGCAACCATGAACCGCATACATCACTTCCTATGTCCATTCACTTGTGTTGAGGATGCATTATATCCAGAGCGCCCCATTCGTGATGTCATATTCGGTGCACCGTGGAACGCAACAGTGAGCCGCACACATCACTTCCTCAGAGTCCATGTCCATTCACTTGTATTAGGAATGCGTCATATCCGATGCTCCTCACCCATGATGCCAGTTACGTCATATCCAGTGCGCCATCTATGTGAAACACACGAGATAACTGCATGTATCATTTCCTTATGTCAGGTCCTTCATATCACACACAGATCATATTCTGAGCGCTGTACTCGCGCCGCCCATTAAGGAATCTCCAACCGTGATTTTACCTGGGGGTTGTTAGATATTTCTGATGGCTCCTTATCTGTTTATATTTGTGAAGGCAATTCGCCCGTTTATCAGGAGGTGCCACTTTATGCTCATGAGCTTAAATACTTTAACAATATATAAACCGCTAGTCACAGACTCTTTGTGTAGTGTTTTGTATATTACTTCAAGTTTACAATTAGGGCGTGTACTTTGCATAACATATGGGGTGTTGTTTGAATTACAACAATTGATATACCGCTTTTGGACATTAGATGCACTGTTTGCATATCATTAGGTATAATGAGACGAGTGTTTTAAATATTTTTTGCTTTCTATGTTTTGATGTGACGATACCGGAAGTGAAACATATGAAAGGAGACTGTTGCGTTCCACGGTGCATCGGGTATGACATCACTAGTGGGGCGCACCGGATATAATGTGTCCTCAACACAAGTGAATGGACATAGGAAGTGATGTATGCGGTTCATGGTTGTGTTCCATATAGATGGCGCACCGGCAGGGCCGGCGTCAGCACCCGGCGCACCCGGGCAAGTGCCAAGGCCCTGAGCAGGCAGGAGGGCCCACTCACAGTCGGGGACACCTGCATGCTATGGGGGCCGTGCCTCAAGCAGAGCAGCGACCAGTGAAGAGAGGTATTTCATTTTTTATTTTTTTTTATTATGTTTGGCGTAATATATGGAGACTATCATATCTGGCCCATTATACATTGGAGTATCATATATGGGGCCCATCATACACTGGAGCACCATATATGGAGCATTACATGGGGCCTATCATACACTGGAGCATCATATATGGGGGCCATTATATATGGAGCATTATATGGGGCCAATCATACACTGGAGCATCATATATGGGTCTATTATATATGGAGCATTATATGGGGCCCATAATATACTGGAGCATCATATATAGGTCCATTATATATGAAGCATTATATGTGGCCCATCATATACTGGAGCATCATATGGGGCCCATTATATATGGAACATCATATGTGGCCCATTATAAATGGAACATCATATGGGGCCCATTATATATGGAGCATCATTTGGGGCCTACTATATATGGAGCATCTTATAGGGTCCATTATATATGGAGCATTATATGGGGCTCATTATTCTGTATGGAGCACTATGTGGTGCCCATAATACTGTATGAAGCAATATATGGAGCTCATTATACTGTAAGGAGCAAAATATGGAGCTCATTATTCTGCATGGAGCAGTATGTGGCGCCCATAATACTGTATGGAGGACTATACTGTTTGTCTTTTGAGCTATTGTAGAATTTATAAAAGATATCACTCATGTAATGTAAGAAGTAAGTGAAATGTTTGGCATTGTACTATACCTATATTTCTCTGCCGTATCTGTGCATCATGAACTGTGGTATGTGTTAAAGGGGCCCATTGAGACGCTTTCGCCCGGGGTCCATGAAAACCTGGAGCCGACCCTGTGCACCGGATATGACAGCTCTCAGGCCCCATTTTGGCGTCCTATTTAAAAACCACATTTTTCATGCGCTGAACACCCGCTTTTCTATTTTGTGAGTGTGACGGGTGCCACGCTTTATCATTTATATGAAATGGCTCTTTCTCCCCTGATGATCTAGCCGAGTGAAATGCGTTGTGAGCTTTATACATGTGTGATTTCACATACAGTACAGGCCAAAAGTTTGGACACACCTTCTCAT
>VIAB01009270.1:39914-50859 GCA_009801035.1 Oophaga pumilio | reverse complement strand
AACTCCCAGGCCTCTGGAAGAGGACCCGAGAATGAGAAAGGACAGCAAAGACCACTAATATAATTATATATTAGTAATCACTGCCAAAACTAATTACAAAAATATCTCACCCCATTTTTAAAGTCTTTTGACTACCAATTCAGCCCTGGCAGACAATAGGTGCCTGTGGTGCCCATCTCCCTAGCAAACCAAGCAGTCTGATCTATGAGGATATGACTGTTAAGGCACTGCCACACTTAGCGATCACACCAGTGATCACGACAACGACTTAACCTGGCGAGATCGCTAGTGTGATCACTATGTGATCGCTAGTTAGATTCCAAACACAACTCATCAGCGATCTGTGATTCCAAACACAACTCATCAGCGATCTGTATAACGACCTCTGCGGTCGTTGGGAAAACCTAGTCCCACCTGCGACACTGGTGAAGTCGTTCATAAAGGGTGTCACACTCAGCGATTCAGGCTCACCAGCGGGACACCAACGACCAAAAAACGGCTCAGAACGTTCATAAGCGATCAGCGACATCTCAGCAGGGGCCACATCGCTGCTTCATGTCACACACAGCTAAGTCGCTAACGAGATCGCTACTGCGTCATAAATGGTGACGCAGTAGCGATCTCGTTAGCGATCTCGCTTAGTGTGGCATACCCTTTAGGCCAGTATGGATGCTTGGGATATCTTACCTAATGCCTCGCCTGCTATGTCTAAAAGGGGATATGCTCCATTATAGCCCACCCACCACCTCTGCCTGCAGAATCCGGCCTCATTTGTAAGACCATCAGTTCACAGACAATATCACTAAGTACATAACAGTTGGTGCTCGTAAAGTTCTCCACAGAACTGTAACGGTCGTTTCAGGAGAACGTGTTACAGAATGTCTGTGTCGTCCTTTAGCTCCTCCATCAAAATTTAAAGGAAATCTGTCAGAAGATTTTTGCTATTTAATCTGATAGGGCAGAGACCCCAATTCCAAGGATGTGTATTGTAGTTTCAATACAATCAGTGTGCCAGGCAGTCCAGCTAACCTGTTTAACCCCACCCCCTCAGCTTGCTGACAATGCACAGTGTACACAGGAAGCTGCCAATCAGTGGTGTGGGCGGGGTTGCACACAGCTCCGCATTCAGAGCTCTGCAGTAGAGAAAACAGGGATTCTATCAAAACTGCTCCAAACAGTCCAGTAAGTGACATATCGTTGGAATCAGGCTCTCCGGCCCTACATCATGCTGCTCTCAGATTACATGGCAATAACAGTTACTGAAAAAGCTTTTAAGTGAGAGAACAAAAATACCCACAAAGGACGGCTTAAAAAAAAACATGGATATTGATTATATACGTTGAACACTGTCGACAGATAAGCCTTAGAGAGAATATACACGGATAGAAAACATGTACAATACAAGAAATTTTACAGTTTGTGACTCTTTTGGGTTTACAACTCCTGTGCAGACTTCTGTTTACATGGCTACAGACTACAAACTTTGTAGTCAGACAAAAAAAAAGCGTTATTGTGATCTGTCTACTACAAACATTCAGCATGTTATCAAGTAGGGGACAGATTTTAGTCTGCACCCATGAAAACTGAAAACACATGAACATATTTACTGTAGCTGCATAAACAAAATAATTGATTTTTAAACAGTTTGCAAAGGTGGACAAACTTTTTACGTCAAAAATCGACCTATTAGAGGATTAGATTAAATGTCAAAAGCAATAATAGATTAAAAGCAAGTTGCCTTGAATCTTTTGTTAAATATTGAGGTCACAGTACATTTGAGAAAATTAAAGGGAATGTATCAGCAGGTTTTTGCAATGTAATTTGAGAGCAGTATGTTGTAGGGGCAGAGACCCCGATTACAGTGATGTATCACTTACCGGGATGCTTGCTGTAGTTTTGATTGAATCATTGTTTTCTTTACTGTAGATGTAGCAGTGCTTAGAATGCGGAGTTCTGTATAACCCCGCCCACAACACTGACTGGCAGCTTATTCTGCACACTGTCAGCAAGCTGCCAATCAATGGTGGGGGCAGAGTTACACAGATTAGTTGTACTAGTCTCCACGTGAGACAACAGTGATAATCTCCTGCTGGTAAAACATTGATTGTGTTGAAACTATAACAGCCTAACAAAAGTGATACATCACTGGAATCTGGGCCTCAAGCCCCTACATCATACTGCTACTACAGAGCCGAAAGTATTCAGTTTGTTGCCATAAGGTGCTGAATTACAGGATCATTCTTTTTATACAGCATCCCGATGGCGCATGCAACAATTTCCATCTCAAAGTTGTAGCTGTAGTTATAAAGAGGTACAGCGCAACCCCAAAATCTATGAATGTCCTATTACGACTCAGTACAGCTGGGGTATATGGTGCTGTGATAGGATCATGCTATATTTATGGAAAAAGCTGCTACCTCTCTACGGATCAGAAGACGGCTTATAACTTAGTGGTGCGGTCAAGTGTGCTGGGAAGAAAAATTAAAAAGCAAAAAAAAATTTAAAATAAAGTATAATTTAATTTTAATTACATATACAGCATTTAATTGTGCATTCAGAATTAAATATTTTGCGTTTGTTTTTTTTCCTTAGTTCCCACTGATAAAGCTTAGACATGGAAGAAGGATATGGATGAAAACAAGTAAAGACAGAATGTATATAAATAGGTAAATTTTCATAGAAATGAAAGATCTATAATACACTTTACATGGACGGATCACCATTTACCATGACCAAGTCCCTTTTTATTTTTGCGTCACTGAACATTATGGACATCCTCGAAGAGCGACCCACGCAGGTGATTTAAGGAGTATGAACAGGATGAATAACATCACCTAAGCAAACAAAAGCCGTAACTTATGTGCAAATTCTGCCATGAAGGTCGCAAATGGTGGTGGAGGGGGTGGGAAAAGGCGGCGGCCCCCCACTCAATACTGCACACTAAGAATACACAGGGAGAATAGCAGCAAAACTGGTTTGAGTCCTCCCATTAATCTAGAAGAGGCCTTCATCCACACAAAGAACTTCTCCAGCTAAGGGGTCAAGAAGATTTATCTGGGTGACCTGGGAGGAAACCTTAAAACTCCTCGTGAACGTTGCGGGCGTAGTCCATCAGTTTGCTGCCAGTGAAGTATTCGCTGTATTTCAGGATTTCTTCTAGGCCTAAATGATGATCTTGGTTTTCGTCCGCCACAGCGATCATCTGTTTGGCTTCGTTTAGCGCGTTGTACTCATTCATGGGGTCCATGTATTCCTGCAAAAAAAAAAACCAAAAACAAAACAAAAAACCACATTAAGCAGAATTCGTAGCAAACAAATCGAGAAGACCATCAATTTAGGAGATGGATTATCCCTTTAAACCACTTTTCTAATATGCCGTCCTTTCAGGTAGTATTATGCAACTGTTCTACATCTGGATGTTGGAACCGGCTGCAATTGTGAAGTCACACCCTTCTTCAGGGGAAGGCAATTTATAAGTGGTTAAACCAAGTCCCCCCGTGGGTGGAGAGCCTTAAAAGAGCCTCCCCATGTAAGGGGCTAAAAAAACACATGGAAAATGACTAATAATGGGGTTCTGTACAAGCCATCGACATATTTAAAAAGGCATCCACCACTATAATGACAATGAGAATATGTCACAACTGGAGGCGCTAATATGTTACCACTTTTTTTTTTTCCTTTTGGGGGGTGGGGGGGTGACAATCGCAAAAATAGAGCGATGACTGTAGCTACTATATACCCGAAATAACATAGGAATAATGAATAGAAAGCAATGACAGTGTGGAGGGAGAAAAGACCCCTCTTAATATGCTCAGACCACTACTGGATGATATGATGGAAAATTGCCGCAAATTAACGAGTCCCAGAGTAAAAAAAAAAATGCACATTTTACTGAGTTATCAAAAAAGTATAGTGGTGGGAGGAAGAAAAGAATTAGGTCACTATTCTCTTAAAAAAAAAAAAAACATAGGAAGTCAAGAAAACTTTTTTTTTCTTCTTTTCACAGCCTATACGGGCTCTACTGCTTTTACAAATTGGACTTAATATGGGAAAATAAAGCCAAAATGGCACCAGATACCGTAGGAATTTAAAGTGTGGGGAAATATATAGATCAATCAGAAAATTCCTTGATCATCTTTTATTATTAATACATATGCACTAGTTAGGGGTATTTGACTTTCGGGCAAAATTTCAGGATGGCCCTAAAATGGAGTGTTAGGCTAGTTTCACACTAGAATTCGGCAGGGCTGCGTACTTCCTCTGTCAAGCCACGCCCACTGCCACACCTCTTCCTTTCGGCACCGCCTACCTTTGCATGCGTCCTGCATACCCTATCTTTAACATTGTATGCGGATTCCTCCGCATGTGTCGTCTTGACACTGCGCCGACCGCAACAAAATGCAACATGCTGCGTTCAACATAGGTTGGTGCAGCATCAAAACGACGCATGCAGAGGCATCCACATACATCCGCATGGCCTGCTTACCCAATGTTAAAGTTAGGGTACGCAGTACGCATGCAGAGGTAGGTGGCGCTGAAAGGAAGAGGTGCGGCAGTGGGCGGGGCTTGACAGAGGAAGTACGCAGCCTTCCCGAATGCTAGTGTGAAACTAGCCTAACCTGATCAGGTGACCTTAATGTGACGTCTGTATACTATATGTCTGAATGCGCATCTCCAACTGTTCAACGTTTCAGGACTTTCTGCACAACTTGCTGTTCTCTAACAAGGAGCTTACTGGCAAAGTTCACAACAGGAGTTTGATTCATGGTTCGACCAATAAGTTTTGGGGTTCAGTTAGAATTGGTTGTAAACAGTCCTCCACATCAGGCGGTTCACATATTAGCATCATGATGATCGGATGATGAATGCCACACAACTCCAGGCACATGTAAGGGAGGTGAGAGGCTCCCAAGTGTCACGTCAGACCATTCGAAACAGTTTACATCAGCGTGGTCTGTGTGCTAGATGACTTGCAAAGTACCTGACCACACCACCAGGCACAGAAATCATCTACGCTGGACGAGGGACCAGTGGGCCTCAGTGCTGCTCACTGATGACCGTCAATTCACGCCAAGCAGAAATGGTGGCAGCCAACGATATTGGAGACATCAAGGAGAATTATTGTTGTCACCAGATGAGCCTTTAGTGGTGGTGGTTACAATGGGGTCAAGTGTGTCTAGTAAATACAGACGGCCTTACACTTTGTGACAAGACCTTACTACCCGAATAACATTAATCCAGTCATTGTGCCTCTGCACCAACAACACCGGCCTAATTTCATCATCTTGGACAACATTGCTCCCCCTCACTGAGGTCGCATCATTAGGGAACCGCAAATGGACACTCTTTCCCCTTCTCCAGACCCGAATCCCAGAGAAAACCTCTGGGATCAGCCGAGACGCTGTGTTGAGGCTCGTAACTCTGTACCCCAGAACCTCAATGACCTGAGGGTCACCCTTCAAGAAGAGTGGGATGCCATGCCTCAGCACACAATAACTCCACTGGTGAACAGCATGAGACGCCATTGTCAACTGTAATTGATGCTTAGGGCCACAGGACAAGTTACTGACATTTTTGTTGAGGTATACCAGCACTGTTGTCTTTTATCTCTAATTGTGTGAGATGAGGGAATCACCATTGCGGCTTCTACTTAAATGCCCTACTTCCATGATAATATATATTACATGTTTATAAATAGAATACATATAAAAATAATCTGGACAAGCTTCGATTCACAAAAAAAAAAATAGGAAGAATTTGCTTCACTGGACCAAAACAACTGAAAGCTGCAAAAAGGTGCAAAAGACAAGACCAATAAGGTTTTCAGTTTCCAGTAAAAGCCCTGTCACTGTCCCTCTAGGAAACGAAACTACATTACAGCAGCAAGTGGCAGATAAAAGTGCCAGAGTCTCGAGAGTTAATGATTTAGGGGTTCTCCAAGATTTTAGAAAAAATGCAAATCTAACATGAGAACTACACATGGTGACAAGTCATGATATCATCATCACAAGTCATTATATCATAATCATCAGGATCAGTGGTGTAAGTGGAATATAGGTGCAGCGTTTCGCAGGGACAGTGCAGGATTTGCACCCGCTGGGGCCATAGATCTATTCACCATCAGGCCAGCTGTATTTAAGGGGTACAGCCAATACACGGCCAGATCCCGAGTTTCAGTCCCACAGTTGGTGGAGCATGCGAGATGGCTCTCCATAACAATGCACCATAATGCCAGTCAATGTATCAGTGCTCGGATTTCAGAGCAGCGCGACTACTATGTAAGCTTGGTCTCGTCAGCCCTGATTTCTGGGAATAAAAAAAAAATGGCCCCTATTCATGTAAATGGGAGATAAACTGCAATATCCGTGTGTATGAGGATGCATAAATCTGCTGTCACATACAGAATGTGCAGACTTGCACCCCATGGGCAGGACAAACCCTTTAATTCTGTGATTCCACAGTGGCCTTTCAAGATCTGTAGGTAATAAAAATCACTTGCACCAGTGAATGCAGAACCCTGAAAAGTGAACAAACGTCTCATTTACTTGCACTACATGATCCAGTGACTCCATTATAGTTCCAAAATAATTTAAATACTATTGTATATAGTTGGAGCGGCACTCCTGTCTTGTCCAGATTAGTTCTGACGTTACTGTAAAACCGTAATACTGTAAGCAACCTGTGGACAAGAGTGGCACTGTTTTTTTACTCCTCTATGACTGACATGTACTTATTGCTCACATTGTATGCAGATGGTTTGTTTTTTAGAACATGCTGCCATTTTGTTACTTGCCTCCAGCTCTTCCATGGTGACAATGCCATCGTGATTGGCATCGATCACTTCTTCAAACTCTTTCTTTCGGTCTCGGACCCATTCGTCATCGATATCCTGCGCCTGCTTGTTTTCTACGGTGCCCATGGGAAGAGAGATAAACTCCGACAAAGTCAGCATCTTGTCGCCATCCTGGTCTGCGTACAAGACAGATCATCAATTGTTAATAGGATTAAAATATAAAAAGTCAGATTAATAGAGGTCTGTACATTCTGGTGAATTTTCAGACCATGTCTTAAAGGGATTCTACAGGAAGAGAAAAACATGGGTGCCTTCTTACAATGACGGCGCCAGGTTGTGTGTCCTACTGCAGCTCAGCCTCATTCACTCCAATGGAGCCGAGCAGACACAACCCTATGACCGATTAAGTGCAATTTCAGGAAGCAGCAATAGTTTTTTACTTCTAGTACTATAATTAATATTTAATATTTTTGAGCAGCAGTTTGTGCTCCAGACCTGCTCATCCCAAGGGTTATTGGGAACATAAAGTGGTGCATAAGCAAAGTTTGCGTAGCCTAAAAGTAAATAAAAAAATAAAATATATACGGTATCTTATAAAAAAAAAAGAGAAGGGGAATTTACTAAAGTGCCCATTTTATTTATATGGTATGCCAATAAATGAAAGCAAAGTACTATATGGCTCCTGGCAGTCAGACATCAGAAGTTGTTACATTGATCAATGCTGGGAAAACCCTGCAAGCAAAATAAATATATGTGTCACTGAGAGAAGCGACTTTTCCATTCCTGGAACATCCTCACTAATGACAACGTGTGCCAGATGCCACGTGCCATGTAACATGACCACAGTTATCCTCCTGTGATGCTCTTTTTCTTAACCAAATGACTCCCTTCCTCTGTCTGCATCTGCCAATCAAGTGATATCACATCCGGTCACATCTTCAAAAAGACCCAACTGTGGTGGTCACCGACTAATTCAGTTGGGAGCCTAGTAGAAAACACGTCGGGACAGCACCACTTATGAAGCAGTCATGGAAGATGAATCCCAGCTCAAGAGTAAGTTGGGAAGAGAAGTGTTCGCTACTAGTATTTTTAGCAACAAAAAAGTACAATGATGCATTTTTTTTTTACATTTTTCTAATCTTATTAGTAGCATAAATTGTCACTAAAGAACATTTTTTTGAAAAGTAACTTTTTATTCAATTATTTTTTAATTGTAAAGTGCTGCAGAATATGTTGGCACTATATAAAGAAAATCATTTTCTTATTAATCAGCCTTTGTGAAGTTATGAATCTTTGTCATATATGACATTATTTTGCTCCTTCTCTCTCAAGCACCATGCTGGAAGGGCTGTTTTAACTGCCTAGTACATGCTTTTTTAGAAGGTGCTTTGAACTGCTGCTCAATGAGAATCTGTACTCCATCACCATTTACAAACATTTCCATGTGAGCGTCTCTGTTCCTCTCCCTAGATACTCAGACAGCAAGTGTATTTGTAAATATTGTTCAGTACAGATTCATCCTAGATGAGCAGATCAAAGCTGCTGCTAAAAGAGCACGAAGTAGGAAGTTAATATAGCACTGTTAAGGTGTTGAGAACAGGGCTGTAGTCGGAGTCATGGAGTTGGTGTCCATTTTGGTGGAGTCGATTGTGCCCTGGATGAGTGGAGGCAAACATGGTAATGGAAAATATTACACTAAAGGCTGAGTGATAATGCAATAAACAAAAAGTTTAGTTACTATTTTTTAGTTTGTTTGCTTTTTTTTTTATTATTTCTTCATATTTTGTACATTCTGCCCTCTAACCCAAGATAAAAAAGTAATTAAAGGAAATTTGGGTTACAACAAAAAAGTGCAAGTCTTTTTTTCTTCCATTGCTGATTTAACCTGTTACTGGGGCTGACTTATCCCTAAGTTGCAAGGGAAATACCACCTTCTGATGGACTGTAGAGCTGATCTGGGTCTGCTAGGATGCACAATACCTAGAACTGTGGCTTCGTGCTCGCTGACTACATAAAAATGATACAGGAAAGATGTATATCTTTGTACCGTTTTAGCCAGTAGATAGAATTCTAAACTCTCAATTCTAAATATTTTTCTACATAAAAATGCAAATGGATATTTCACCAAATGTAGCAATACAATTTGTATGCATTATGAAAAAGACCAAGAGTCTGGTGTAGTTATTTTGAAAATCCATGGAGCTGGAGAATACATTTAGAAACTTTTCTGCAGTTACAGTGGCATGTAAAAATTTGGGCACCCCTGGTCAAAATTACTGTCATTGTGAACAGTTAAGCATGTTCAAGATTAAATGATCTCTAAAAGGCCTACCGTTAAACATGACAATTCCTTTGTATAAGTTATATATATATATATCTTTTCAACTTTTAAATTGTAAAAATTACAAAAAAGAAAATGGGAAGATGCAAAAGTTTGGGCACACTTGGAGACTTGTGTGCCCAGATAACTTTGATCAAGGTTTCAGACCTTAATTAGCCTTCTAGAGTTACGGCTTGTTCACCATCATCATTGGGAAAGGCCGGGAGATGAAAATCTCCCAGCTTTATAAAAAGCCAGCCTCCTCTAACTGTGTGCCAGAAACAGCAGCCATGGGTCCTTCTAAGCAGCCGCCTAGAACTCTGAAAATGAAAATGGTGAAGGCCCAAAAAGCAGGAGAAGGCTATATGAAGATAGCAAAGCGGTTTCAAGCTGCCCTTTCCTCAAAATGTAATTAAGAAATGGCAGTTACCAGGAACAGTGGAGGTTAAGATAAGGTCCGGGAGACCAAGCAACATGTCAGTGAGAGCTGCTAGTAGGATTGCAAAAGAAGAAAATCAAAACCCCCGCTTGACTGCAAAAGACCTTCAGGAAGATTTAGCAGATTCTGGAGTTGTGGTACATTGTTCCACTGTTCAGAGAAACCTGCACAAATATGGTTTTCATGGAAGAGTGATCATAAAATTCATCATCAGAAGTATGCAAAAGAACATCTAAACAAGCCTGATGCATTTTGGAAACAAGTCCTGTGGACTGATGAGGTTAAAATAGAACTCTGGCCATAATGATCAAAGGTATGTGTGGAAAAAAAAAAGGGAACAGAATTTCAGGAAAATAACATTGCACTATTCATTAAGCATGGGGGTGGATCAATCATACTTTGGGGTTGTGTTGCAGCCAATGGCACAGGGAACATTTCACGGGTAGAGGCAAGAATGGATTCAATGAATTTACAACAAATTCTTGATGCAAACATAACATCATCTGTAAAGAAGCTGAAGCTGAAAAGAGGATGACTTCTGAAAATGGATAATGATCCTCAACACACGTCAAAATTTACAATAGACGACTTCAAAAGGCGATAGTTGAAAGTTTTACAATGGCCCTCAGAATCCCCTGATCTGAACATCATTGAAAATCTGCGGCTAGACCTCAAAATAGCAAAGGATGCAAGACGACCCAGGAATCTCACAGAACTGGAAGAATTATCCAAGGAAGAATGGATCCATCAGACAAGAATTGAAAGATTCTTGTCTGGCTACAGAAAGCGTTTACAAGCTGTGATACTTTCAAAAGGGGGTGCTACTAGGTACTAATCATGCAGGGTGCCCAAACTTTTGCATTGACCCATTTTCCTTTTTTAAATTTTTAAAATGTAAAAACTGACATTTTTTTTTTGCCTAAAATACAAAGGAAATGTGTCATCTTTAACTTTAGCCCTTTTAGAGATCATTTCATCTTCTACTTGCTTAACTGTTCACAATAACAGTAATTTTGACCAGGGGTTACATGTCACTGTATATGCAGTCCAGTCCAATGCGAAAAGATGGTGGGCAGCCCGACAGCAGTTATAGAGGACTGGTTAGCATTCTGGACATGCTAGCCAGTCCAAGTGAGTTTCTCAGCAGAGGAGGACTGCTAGGGGGCTCTGATACTTCTCTCTCTGCACTACTTCAACAAGAAGTAATATTACCTATGATGCCTATTAACTGACTAACACCTGGCCAAATGATGACCGTTCTACATAAAACCACCAACATAAACAGCAATTAAAAGGGGAAGTTTGGAGTTAAATCACTCCTTTTTGCCACAGTAAAGATGTATATCTTCGAAGATTCAGAAAACACTCGGACTGAAGGAAAAGGGATCTCAAC
>VIAB01009269.1:68340-80088 GCA_009801035.1 Oophaga pumilio | reverse complement strand
CTGAAGGGTTAATAAACTTCTTGAATGTGGTTATGAGCACCTTCGGGGTGCAGTTTTTAGAATGGTGACACTTTTGTGTATTTACTATCATATAGATTCCTCAAAATTACTTCAAATGTGATGTGGTCCCTAAAAAAAATGGTGTTGTAAAAATTAGTAATTGCTGTTTAATTTTTAACCCTTCCTAACAAAAAAAAACTTTGGTTCCAAAATTGTGCTGACGTAAAGTAAACATGTGGGAAATATTACTTATTAAGTATTTTATGTGGCATATCTCTGTGATTTAAGGGCATGAAAATTCAAAGTTGAAAATTTGCGAAATTTTCAAAATTTTCGCCAAATTTCCATTTTTTTCACAAATAAACGCTAGTCATATCAAAGAAATTTTACCACTATCGTGAAGGATAATATGTCACGAGAAAACAGTGTCAGAATCACTGGGATTCCTGGAAGCGTTCCAGAGTTATTACCTCATAAAGGGACAGTAGTCAGAATTATAAAAATTGGCCTGGTCATTAACATGCAAACCACCCTTGTGGGTAAATGGGTTTAAAACAGGCAGGGAAATGTTTTCTCTCACAAAAAGAATCAGCTGCGATCCCCTGCTGTAAGCAGTCAGAGTTGGCGGGAACAGACAGCGCACAAAAGGGTGAAGTGAGCGCTCCGTCCCTCAGGTACCGTAGCAGAGCAGGCACGGGTGTTATGTTATTGTAGTTGAGGAGACAGGAGCAAAAAACCGCATAGGCAGCCCAACACCAGAGAGGTTGGAAACTAATAAGTTGCAGACCCCTAAACTAACCGCACAACTAGAAGCAGCCGTGGCCCTAGATGCCTCAACACAGCCGGAGAGATAGCTATCCCTGAAGATGGAAAGAGGAAAGCTAACTGCCCGGAGTAGACCCCAAAAGAGTAGGAAGCCCCCAAACATAGAATGGCGGTTAGACAAGACGAAAATACGTACACAGACAGAAAATAGATTGAGCAAACTCTGGGGCCCAAAACTGTCTAGATAGCACAGCACAGGAGAGAATACTGTCTGCAACCCAGAAAAACCCTAGGAAAAACTCCAACACTTCTGAATCCAAAAACACTGAGACCACATGGTCTCGATCACCTATATCAGATCTCTGGTGTGGACACGTAGCTACCCAGCAGTAAAATATCACAAGAACTGAGCAAATGAACAAATACAAAAAACGAACGGAGAACAGACAAAGCCCCCCAAAGGGGACCCGGCTGAAGACAAAAAGCAATGCAGCAAAAAGCAAGGAATTCAAACCACAGTAAAAAAAATTGAAAGAGACTTATCTGAATGCAAGCAGGAGACAGCAGGAAAGCAAGCTGAATTCCAACCTAGACCAGGAAGAACAATTGATCACCGGCGAGGATCATGGGAGGTCAGCTCACTTATATCAGGCCAGTCAGTACCACCTGACAACCACTCGTCAGCTGCAGGTGTAGGACTCTTGGTGTTCCACATAGGTTCAACACCCTCAGCAACCACCAGAGGGAGCTTCAGCTCCGAAGTCGTCTCCAATATGTTGACAACACACGGGCCCGAGCATCCCCGCTGAGTTACGCAGAGACTGTGAGCATAGACCGGACCTGTGCCAGTTGGTCAGTTGCTAGACTCTCCGGGCCCATTAGTGTTGCGCACATGCCACCTAAAAGAGACCAGGTGAGTTACCATGAACTGTTTCCTGACTCCCCGGTGTATGTTTACCGAGCCACGTTGGGCTCAGAGTATGCTGTGGCCTGTAAGTCTTATGCCACATCAACATATGGACTGATGACCCTGCATAACGTACCAGAGACTAACTGCTGCCACCGAGACCTGGATCATCGTCATCTACAGGACTTCACCGGACCAACCCCGCGCCGGCCACCGCTGGTGTCATTGTTTGCTTTGTGGACCCTATTGCCTGAGGACCACCTGTTTGGATAAGTTACACTTTACAGAACTCTACTGTAACCATGTTTGTTGTCCCTTTAAATCAGTATATACTATTTCATTTGCACTACCCGTTTTCCCCCTTTTAATCATTTACCTCCCTGCGTGGAGTATACCCTTGTTAATTGAAAGTATTAACCCTTGCTCTGTCTCCTGTCTATTGTATTGCTGCATCCCGCAACCTGCTCACACTCCCATACTGTTTGTCTATGCAGTGAAAGCAAGGCCTGCCCCAAATTTGGGCATGTAAGGAGGAAGATCGGGCTGCGGGTCCTTGTGTCATGCCGGGTCTGGAACTGTCGAGGTTGTGTACAGTGTTGCTGGGGGGAAAGAAAGGGGAACCGGACAGGTCCCATGAGGGGGCATGGCTAAGCCGGGCAATGAGCAGAAAGAGCAGGAAAGAGGTCTCAGTTTCCCGCCGGCAGAGAGAGGTGTGCAGAGCGCTCCACAGCGACAGAGACAGCGCGGAGACGTGCAGCGGCAGAGCTTAGGCGAATGCTCCAGTGAGCCAGTGAGTGTTCAGAGCGTCGCGCGCCCAGCCAAGCAGAGTGCAGTGCTCGCGTGGAGGAGCGGGTGCCAGTGGCAGGACCCTGAGGTGCGCTCCCCATTGCTGATAGACGGGCAGCAGCACACGTGTGAGACAGAGACTCCTGCAGTGCTCCCCACTTTGGCTGCACAGATTTATGGACTAGGGGCTCAGCTAGCAAAACCGATGACTGCCCGTTGCCGTCAGAAGCTGGACCGTGATTTGTTGGAATTCATCTGAGGACACCACGTCGGCCGTTGCCGGTGACCCAGCTGCCATCAGACTTTATGTGGATGAGGACCAGAGAAGACTACGATAAGTGCCGTTTCAATACCAGACTGTTGCGGTAACCCTTTTACTTCCCTTGTTTATTGCCATCCTTCTTGTTAAAAATTAAATAGCATTGCTATACAGCTTTGTTCTGCAATCCCTGCGATACTGCATTCCTGCACCTGCTTACAGACGCACTAACCCTTTGAAGAGATGTACATAAGGGCCTCCTGAAAACAATGTTCCCATTATTAGGAAGTGAGTCTCCCATACTGTTTGCCTATGCAGTGAATGCAAGGCCTGGCTAAAATATAGATGCACCCCAATAACCCTTTGAAGAGACGTACGTACAGAAGGGCCTCCTGAAAGCAATGTTCCCATTATTAGGAAGTGGGTCTCCCATACTGTTTGCCTATGCAGTGAATGCAAGGTCTGGCCAAAATTTAAACGCTTCCCAATACCCCTTTGAAGAGACATACAGAAGGACCTCCTGAAAACAATGTTCCCATTATTAGGAAGTAGGAAGTAGGTCTCCCATAGTGTTTGCCTATGCAGTGAATGCAAGGGCTGCCAAAAATTTGGAGGCACTCCAATGCCCTTTGGAAGAGACGTGGAGAAGGGTCTCATAAACTATTGTTCCCATTAGAAAGGAGCGGGTCTCCTATACTTGTAATGCCCATACACTAAGTGTATGGGCTGACAAACATTTACCCATGGGGGGGTATACATGAACATACTGTCAAACTATTTTTATTTCAATGGCATCATAAACAACCTTTAAAAAAATTATGTGGGTGTTGCATCACGGACCACGGTCACCCTGGTGATATGATGGTGGAGGATGAGAAGAAGGAGGAGATCAGCAAATAGCCAAAATCAGGAAGATCATCATGTGTGGATGTGAAGAGGTGCATGGAAATAGACCTCCCAAAAAAAGACACAGGATTTGAGTTTATGTTATGCTGCTATCATTCAGTAGTGTTGAGAAGTCTGGCCCAATCCAGCCCTTGTTCATTTTTATAAGAGTCAGCCTGTCAGCATTTTCAGCTGACAGGCGGATGAGCTTATCAGTTATAATTCCACCAGCGGCACTAAAAACCCACTCTGACAAAATGCTAGCAGCAGGGCAGGCCAGGACCTTCAAGGCGTAGAGAGGCAGTTCATGCCACGTGTCCTGCTTGGATACCCAATAATTATAAGGCACAGAGGAATCATGGAGGACGTTGGCACGGTCAGCAAAGTACTTCCTCAGCATCTTCCCAAACTTTGCACTCCCTGTGAGAGTACCCCATGCCTTAGGGCCTGTGCGATGGGAGGGACAGAGAAAACTCTCCCAGAACTTTGACAGTGTTTGCCTGCCTCTGCTAGATTGGAGTTGTGTCTCTCTCGCCTGTACTCCTTGGTTGTCTAAGGATTAGGAACTGTGACCTCTTCCGCCAGTGTTTTCAGATGGGAATTTTTTTAATAATTCCGCAACAAGGGCCTTCTGGTACTGCCCCATTTTAGTATACCTGTCCGCCTCGGGAATATGAGATAGAAAGTTCTACTTGTAGCGTGGGTCTAGAAGTGTCACCAAAAAGTAATGACTGTCACCCAAAATTTGGAGAATGCGAGGGTCATGGGAAATGCATCATAACATAAACTCAGCCATGCGTGCCAGACTGCTAACAGGCAAGACTTCCGTGTCCTCACCAAGAGGATGACTGACCATGCTCTCCTCCTCCCTGTCCTCAGGCCATCTGTGCTGAAAATACGGTATGACAGTTGTGCAGGTAGTGCCGTCTATAGCGCATGAAACTAGCTCCTGTTCTTCCTCCTCTTCATAATTGTCACCCAATCCACGTTGGGATGACATAAGGCTGGGCTGCGTGTAATCACCCTGTATGGTTCCTTGCTCCATATCATCGTTCTCCGCCTGCAATGCATGCTCTTTGATTGTGAGCAGAGAGCGTTTCAGAAGACAGAGAAGCGGGATCGTGATGCTAATTATGGCGTCATCGCCACTCACCATCTTGGTGGAGTCCTCAAAGATTGTAGGATGGTACATATGTCTGACATCCATGTCCACTCCTGAGGTCTTTTGTGTGGAGTCTGAACAGAGTACTGAGACGGCCTTGTTGATGCTGGTACTCAACAACTGCACTCTTCTGCTCACAAATCCTTCCCAACATCTGCAGTGTAGAGTTCCAATGGATGGGGACATCACACACCAGTCGGTGAGCCGGAAGCTGCAAACGCTGCTGAAGCACGGCAAGGGTGGTGGAAGCTGTAGCTGACTTTCTGAAATGGGCACACAGGCTGTGTACTTTGATAAGCCGATCCAGCAGCTCCAGGTAGGTTTTGAGAACCTGCTGAACCATGAGGCTAAGCACATAGGCCAGGCATGGTACTTGTGTGAGCTCGCCTCAGAGCCGCCACCAGGTTCCGGCCATTGTCACACACGACCATGCCTGTCTGTAGGTTCAGTGGTGTCAGTCACAGATCTGGATGCTCTTTCAGAGCTGTCCACAACTCTTCAGTATTGTGCGGTTTGTCACCTAAACATATTAGCTTCAGCATAGCCTGTTGCCGCTTGGCTGAGGCAGTGCTGCAGTTCTTCCATCTTGTGACTGATGTGTTCATTCCGGAGATAGAGGCTGAAGGAGAGATGGAGGAGGAGGTGCAGGAGCTGTAGACTGTGGGGGCAGCCCTTATTGACCTAGGGCCCACAATCCTCGGCGTCGGGAGGGCGTGTTCAATCCCAAGGTCCGACTGGGTCCTGGCTTCCACTATGTTAACCCAGTGTGCCTTTAGCAAGATGTACCGTCCCTGCTCACAAGCACTTGTCCATCCTTGTGTCCGTGTTTAGGTGAACTTTTCCAGTAACTGCATTGTTGAGGGCACGGCTAATGTTGTGGGACACGTGCTTGTGTAATGCGGCTGGGGACAGAGTACCACGGGACGGCCGCCTCCATCAGGTTGCAGAAAGATTCCGTCTCCACGAGCCTAAAAGGCAACATTTCGAGCACAAGCAGTCGCAAGATGTGTGAATTTAGTAGTGTGGCCTGTGGGGCGTTGGCTGCGTATTTGCGCTTGCGTACCAAGGACTGGGGTATGGACAACTGAACACTGCGCTGGGACAAGGATGTGGATGTGCTTAATGATGGTGCTAGGTGAGTATGTGCAACGACAGGTGCAGGGCAGGAGGCATCTTCGCATGCACCATGGACAGAGGATTGGCTTACACGCATAACAGCAGAAGAAGCAGTGGTGTCACCAACAGACACTGTTCCAGTACCCTGGGGTTCGGCCCACGAAGTCGGGTGCTTTGCTGCCTTGTGCCTGATCATGCTGGTGGTGGTCAGGCTGGTAGTTTTGTGGTAGTTTTGCTACCATTTCTGATGCTGGCCTGGCAGGTGTTGCAAATGGCCTTTTTGGGGCTATCGGCATAGTCTTTAAAAAACAACCAGACTCGGGAAGACCTAACAGTTGGACTGGCAACTTCCATCGTGTTGGTGTGACGGAGAATGGTAGCCTGCCTTCTGTCTGCGGCCACTACACTGCTTCTTCCTGCCTGTTGTGGTGCTACGCCTCTCTCCCCCTGTGTGCTGCTGTCCTCGCTCTGCATGTCCTCCTGTCAGGTTGGGTCAGTAACTATATTATCCACCACCTCGTTTTCTACTTCTGCACCCTGGTCCTCCTCCTGACTTTCTGGCAATTGTGTCTCATCATCGTCCACCTCTCATGACACTTTCCCAACGTCGCCTTCATGTGACCGTGGCAGCTCAAATATTTGGGCATCGCTACATGCGATCTCTTGCCCTGCTTCAAGTGGACCGGGCAAGAGGCCCGAATCTATAAATGGAAAAGTGAACAGCTCTTCGGAGTGTCCAAGTGTGGGATCAGTTGTCTCTGGGAACTCGGCATGGTGGGAGGAAGGAGGATCAGGGTGAGGAATATGCGGTCTAGGCTCACAGCTACTGAGACTGGGTGGTGATGGTGGTGGCAAAGTGACTGGAAGCATTATCCGCTATCCAACCAACAACCTTTTGACACTTCTCTGGGTTCAATAGTGGAGTGCTGCTGCAGTCCCCTAGTAATTGGGACAGGATGGTCGGGCGAGAATATTTGGGTGTTTCTTTTGGCCCAAGTTCAGCTTGCTCACGGCCTCGGCCTCTGCATGCACCATCACAATCACATCCAGTTCCTTGCCACACACCTTGCCTATTTTAAATGGAGGACAATATTTTCCACGATCACTACAAATGGCTGAAGTTGGAGCGAACTATATGTGATCCGTGTGATGACAAACCACAGTTTGAAATATCTGGCCTGTAGGTAACCTTTTTTTTGTTTTCAGAAAACTGGTGTCAATAACTTGGCTAAGACATTGCAACAAAATTTAACTTGAGGCGTGAAATGGCACAATTTTGAGTGCACTATGTGATCTGTTTGACAGACAAACCACAGTTTGAAATATCTGGCCTGTAGGTAACTATTTTTTTCAGAAAACTGGTCTCAATAACTTGGCTAAGACACTTTAACAAAATTTAAATGGAAGCCTAAAATGGCACAATTTGGAGCACACTGTCAGCCGATGTCACGTGTGCCGATACTTAAGAGAAATGAATATTGCGCACTGTGCTCTACTGAAGAGGAATGAATACTCACCACGATCTCCGATGAACAGTCCCGGTGAGTATTCCGGCAGCTGTGCTCTGCTTGTAAGCAGCACATTACGTCCCTGCCATGCGCTGCTTACAAGCATTAAGCAGCTGCTTGCACCGGAGCAGGACACTGCAAGGGAGGGGGGGAAGGTAAGTGTAATGGTTTGTTTTTTTAATCTTTTATGATGGCGCTATGCATTCTAGGAACGGGATGGGGCCAATCATACCAGAAAAAGGATGGGACCAATCATTCAAGGAACGGGATGGGGCCAATAATACTAGAATAAGGATGGGACCAATCATACCAGCAATGGGATGGGGCCAGTCATACCAGAATAAGGATGAGACCAATCATACCAACAACGGGATGGGGCCAATCATACCAGAGGATGGACCAATCAAAGCAGCAATGGAATGGGGCAAATCATGTCAGAATAAGGATGGGACCATTTAAAGCAGCAACGGGATGGCGCCACTCATGCCAGAATAAGGATAGGACCAATCATTCCACGAACAGCATGGGGCCAATCATACCAGAATAAGGATGGGACCAATCAAACCAGGAATGGGATGGGGCCAATCATACCAGAATAAGGATGGGACCAATCAAGCCAGGACTGGGATGGGGCCAATCATACCAGGATAAGGATGGGTCCATGCATACCAGGACTGGGATGGGGGGCCAATGATACCAGGATAAGGATGGGGCCATGCATACAAGAACTGGGATGGGGGGTCAATGATACCAGGATAAGGATGTGGTCATGCATACCAGGACTGGTATGGGGCCAATCATACCAGGATAAGGATGAGGCCATGCATACCAGGACTTGGATGGGGGCCAATCATACCAGGTTAAGGATGGGGCCCTGCATACCAGGATAGGGATGGGGCCATGCATACTTGAATGAGATGGGGAGCCTGCATACCAGTATAGGGATGAGGGTGATCATTCCCGCCAGGTTAAAGATGATGTGGACCATTCCTACAAGGATAGGGATGAGGGGGCCATGCATACCAGGCTATGAATGAGGAGGCATGCATACCAGACTAGGGATGAGGGCCATGCATATCAGGATAGGGATAAGGGGACCATGCATACCAGGATAGGAATAAGGGGCCATGTGTATCAGGATGGGGATGAGGGGAACATATTTACCAGGATAGGTGATATTAAGTACAAAATTGACCACATTTTTTGCTTCAGTTTTTTTTTCCTAATTTCCTACTCTAAAACCTAGGTGCATCTTATGGTCCAGTGCGTCTTATAGTCCGAAAAATATGGTATGTGATACACTGCCCAAGTTTGCAAGTTTTCCCAGCTAAAAAAAATGGAAAGGTCTATAATTTTTATCGCAGGTATACTTCAATTGTGAGAGACAGAATGTAAAAATAAAATCCAGAAAATCACATTGTATGACTTATACATAATTAATTTGCATTTTATTGCATGAAATAAGTATTTGATACAATAGAAAAACAGAACTTAGTATTTGGTACAGAAATTTTTGTTTGTAATTACAGAAGTCAGAAGTTTCCTGTAGTTTTTGACCAAGTTTGCACACAATGCAGCAGGGATTTTGACCCACTTCTCCATACAGATCTTCTCCAGATCTTTTAGATTTTGGAGCTGTCATTGGGCAACATTGAGTTTCACCTCCCTCCAAAGATTTTCTATTGGGTTCAGGTCTGGAGATTAGTTAGGCTGCGCCTGGACCTTGAAATGCTTTTATGGAGCCACTCCTTAGTTTCCCTGGCTGTGTGATTTGGATCATTGTCATACTGGAAGACCCAGCCACGACCCAACTTCAATGCTCTTACTGAGGGAAGAAGGTTGCTGGCTAAAATCTCACAATACTTGACTCCATCCATCCTCCCTTCAGTATAGTACAGTAGTCCAGTCCCCTTTGCAGAAAAGCACTCCCACTTATGATGTTTCCCCCACCATTCTTCACGGTTGGGATGGTGTTCTTGTGTTGTACTCATCCTTCTTCCTCCAAACATGGCGAGTGGAGCTGATACCAAAAAGTTCTAATTTGGTATCATCTGACCACTTGACCTTCTCCCATGCCTTCTCTATATCATCCAGATGGTCAATGGCAAACTTCAAATGGGCCTGGACATTTGCTGTTGTGAGCAGTGGGACCTTGCGTAGTGTGTCACTAACGGTAATATTTGAGACTGTGGTCTCAGTTCTCTTCAGGTTATTGACCAGGTCCTCTTGTGTAGTACTGGGCTGATTCATGAACTTTCTCAGAATCATCCTTACCTCACGAGGCGAGATGTTGAATGGAGTCCCAGACCGAGGAAGATTGACAGTCATCTTGTGTTTCTTACATTTTCTAATAACAGTTGCCTTATCACCAAGCTGCTAGCCTATTGTCCTGTAGCCATCCCAACCTTGTGCAGGTCTACAATTTTGTCCCTGGTATCCTTAGACAGCTCTTTGGTCTTGGCCATGGTGGAGAGGTTGATGTGTGATTGAGTGTGTGGACAGATGTCTTTTATACAGGTAACACGATTAAACAGGTTACATTATTACAGATAATGAGTAGGAGTGCAACTTAAAGAAAAACTAACAGGTCTGTTAAAAAAAAGGAAAAAAAGTCAGCACACCAACCCATAAAAAAATGGAAAAACTTTATTTGGCTAATGTGCCATGGTAAAATGTAAAGAACACCTACTGTAGGTCTGTTAGAGCCAGAATTCTTAGTGGTTGGTAGGTGATCAAATACTTATTTCATACAATAAAATGCAATTTAATTATTTTAAAAAATCATACAATGTGATTTTCTGGTTTTTATTTTAAGATTCTGTCTCTTATAGTTGAAGTGTACCTACGATGCAAATTATAGACCTCTCCATCCTTTATAGGTCGGAAACCTTTCAAAATCGGCAGTGTATCAAATACTTATTTTCCCCATTGTAACTGACTCTATCTAGAAATACAGAAATTGATCAGCACCTTCTATAAAAAAAATAAATGTACAGGTGTAGGTTGCTGTAATTGTGATGAACTAGCATAAGAACAGATATAACCATACTCTGATCATGCTAAGATATATGCAAACATTGAATATACGAATGTTGAACTGCTACTGTTATACAGCTCATCATTCCATTTATCTATCCATGTACTTTTCACTTTATTACTAGCTATTTCTTATTTTCTACTCAAAAATATTTTTAAATTAAACTAACACAGATATATCCTGACCATCTTAAGCATATATGAATATATAATTTCAATATCATGACCATTTACTAAGTTTACTAAACCATCTATTTTAATTTTATATCCAAATGGAGATCAAAATCTAAGGCCGGTTTCACATGTCAGTGTCTCTGGTACATGTGGTGACCGTTTTCTCACGTACCGGAGACACTGACACATGTAGATCCATTCAAATGAATGGGTCTATGTACATGTCAGTGTGTTTTGATGGACCGTGTGTGTGTGTGTAAAACACGCTGACATGTCTGTTTTCACACGGACAAATGGACCGCAAAATGTGCCGCACACATGCACACGGAGAACAGTACACACTGTCCTCCGTGTGCACAGACGGCCGCTGGGGAAGTAGCGCTATTATAAGCCGCTGTCCCCTGGCGGCTGGTGCTGAAGTTTTCTGTCATTCTCCCCTGCCTGCCTGCGAGCAGAGGAGAACGATGAGCAGTATATTAAAGTTTGAAAGACAGCAGGTGGGGGCTTTTGGGACTGTTACGCCATCATCCAACACCTGCTGTCGTTCGGACTTTAATATACCGCTCATCGTTCTCCTCTGCTCGCAGACATGCAGGGGAGGATGACAGCCGGCTTCAGCACCAGCCGCAGGGGAATAGCGCTTACAGTAGCCACTTCTAACCCGGCGGCCGTCCATTTGGTACTGATGCGGCACACGGGTGGCACACGGTTGCCACTCGTGTGCCACACATAGTACACACGGACACACGGATATCTACGGATATGTAAAACCAGCCTAATATACAGTGGGCTTGTAAAAGTATTCGTCCCCTTGGCATTTCTTGTGTTTTGCTACCTCACCACTCAGAATTTCACTGTTTTTTAATGGTTTGCATCAGTTCATGTAAGGAACATGCCTACAACTGTGAACATTTGGTTTTCTTTTTATTATGAAGAAAACAACAACTAGGATAAAATAACTGAAAACTTCAGTGTGCATAACTATTCACCTCCCTAAATTCAGTATTTTGTAGAGCCTCTTTTTCAGCAATTACAGGTGTAAGTTGGTAAGGTGTTATTTGCCCATTCCTCAAGGCAAAACTGCTCCAGCTACTCCAAGTTAGAAAGTTTCCTCTAGTGAATGGCAATCTTCAAGTCTCGCTACAGATGC
>VIAB01009268.1:68737-85918 GCA_009801035.1 Oophaga pumilio | reverse complement strand
ACTTGCCCGGGTGTGCCGGGTGCTGACGCCGGCCCTGAGTATGAGCCCCTATACACAGTATGAGCCCTCGCAGTCAATTATATTCAGTGTAAGTCCTCACATAGCCCCCTATATACAGTATGAGCCTTAACATAACCTCTCTATGTACAGTACGAACAGCCACATAGCCCCTTATATACAGTGGCATCCCCGCATGTTCCCCACAGCGGACGCTTTGAAGTGACATCATCACGTCTGCTGTCTGTCGCACACATTGATTGGTGGAAGAAGTGTCGGCGGCTCTGTCCTCCACCATTGCATTGTGGCTGAAAAGATATACGGTACTCCTTGTTGTGAGAACTGACTGCCTCTTGAGATAAGGATGTTTATACTGTGTGTAGCAGCACGTGGTATTGCGCCATTAGCTAGTGACAAGCATCGCATTACAACGCGCTGCTACATGCGGTCTAAACATCCTTATCTCAAGAGGCAGTCAATTCTGATGAAAGTCCATATGTAGGACTGAAACGTCAACAAATGAAATTTTCTTTCTTTCACTGCAAATTCCTAAGTGCCAAGTTTTTCTATTGCATTATCTATGGGTTGAAACCCTACTTGAACACACGAGGAATCACCGCATCCTATTAATAGACTGTGTTATTTATCATGTGGAGACGGAGCGTCTCCACAAGATAAATAGACATGCTGCGGTCTATAAAGATGCGCCGCATTACCGGAAACGCAGGGCAGCCGGATGTGGCCCTGCACGCATTGTGGAGACAGGATTTCGTAAAATCCCATCCACTATGCTATAACATCTGGACGCTGCAGATTGGACACTGCGGCTGTACACAGCAAATCCTGAAGGATTCCATACCCTTAGGCTGCACTTTGCCCAAGTCTAGTGTATGATATACTGTGACCACAGACATGAGTAGTCTGATGTCTAACACAATTTATTACATCCCAGTCATACACTAATCTGTGTACTGATGTACTATACCAGTGATGACGAACCTTTTAGAGACCGAGTGACCAAACTGCTATCTAAAACACACTTATTTATCGCAAAGTGCCAACATGGCAATTTAACCGAAATACTAAGGTTTTAGATTAGAAAAACAACTCCTACATTAGCGTTCTATAGCAAAGAACTTGTAAGCCCTGCACTCCAAGCCTAAGATACTAGCCAACTATTGCAGTGGATGCCTGTTCTTGAGAATGGAGAGGATTTTTATTCAAAAGTAAAATTGCCCCTTATGATGCTCCATACTGTATAATGGCCCCATATGATGCTCCATACTGTATAATGGCCCCATATAATGCTCCATACTGTATAATGGCCCATATGATGCTCCATACTGTATAATGGCCCCATATGATGCTCCATACTGTATAATGGCCACACATGATACTGCATACTGTATAATGGCCACACATGATGCTGCATACTGTATAATGGCCCCACATGATGATGCACACAGTATAATGGCCCCACATGATACTGCATACTGTATAATGGCCACACAGTGCTCCATACAATATAATGGCCCCACATGATGCTGCATACTGTATAATAGCCTCACATGATGCTGCATACAGTATAATGGCCACACATGATACTGCATACTGTATAATGGCCACACATGATGCTGCATACAGTTTAATGGACCCACATGATGCTGCATACAGTATAATGTCTCCATATGATACTGCATACAGTATAATGGCCCCACATGATGCTGCATACAATATAATGGCCCCACATGATGCTGCAAACAGTATAATGGCCCCACATGATGCTGCATACAGTATAATGTCTCCATATGATACTGCATACAGTATAATGGCCCTAAATGATGCTGCATATAATATAATCGTGGATGATTTGTCCCACCTGTGCATTCAGTATTTAGACCCTGTCAGCACTCTATTCCACACCGCCCCCCGAAGAAGCTGGATGAGCGAAACGTGCATCGGGGCACATTCCTGGCATTGCACATTTTCTCCCATTATGGGTAAGCACTTCGTCACTTTAACATGCACCCTGTATGGCACTTATAGGAGGCACTGACTTAATATATATTACATTTAACCATTGCCATTACGGTGTGCATTCATTTTGAGTATGGTTAGTGGTGAATTCTGCCATTTGGCATGTGATCATATTTTTGATCTAAGATAGTATCGTACGGGGCAAATACAACTATTCCATTACGGTTAACACTTTTCATTTGTATCTCCTCTTTCTGCAATTCTTTGCTGATACTTGGAATCCACCCCCATATCTCATTATTTTTACTATCTCTCCTCATTCACCTTAGAGGATAGATATTGAGTGAAGTGTTTAATTTTTGTGCTCCAGGTTCTCTTTTTCTTGCTCTGTCATTATTTCACTTGCATTTATTATTGATTGTTGTGAACGATTGTTTTTATATATATTTTTCAATAAAATGTATTTTTATCAAGATTTTCTTATTGCCATTAATATGTGCTGAATGCTCCGATATTCTTGTAAGGTTTGATTATGTAGGGAGTTGCCCTGGTCCATTTTTGGAACCATGTTGAAACATGTTACCCATGATTTGGTTTAATCAATGACTGTACAGTCATGGCCAAAAGTTTTGAGAATGACACAAATATTAATTTTTACAAAGTCTACTGCTTCACTTTTTCTAATGGCAATTTGCATATACTCCAGAATGTTATAAAGAGTGATCAGCTTTACAGCAATTACTTGCAAAGTCAATATTTGGCTAGAAAATGAACTTTATCCCCCAAAACACATTTCAACATCATTGCAGCCCTGCCTTAAAAGGACCAGCTAACCTCTTTTCAGTGATTGCTCCATTAACACAGGTGTGGGTGTTGATGAGGACATGGCTGGAGATCAATCTGTCATGATTAAGTAAGAATGACACCACTGGACACTTTAAAAGGAGGCTGGTGCTTGGCATCATTGTTTCTCTTCTGTTAACCATGGTTATCTCTAAAGAAACATGTGCAGTCATCATTGTAATGCACAAAAATGGCCTAACAGGGAAGAGTATCGCAGCTAGAAAGATTGCACCTCAGTCAACAATCTATCACATCATCAAGAACTTCAAGGAGAGAGGTTCCATTGTTGCCAAAAAGGCTCCAGGGCGCCCAAGAAAGGCCAGCAAGCGCCAGGACCGTCTCTTAAAAGTGTTTCAGCTGCGGGAACGGGCTACCAGCAGTGCAGAGCTTGCTCAGGAATGGCAGCAGACAGGTGTGAGTGCATCCGCACGCACTGTGAGGTGGAGACTCTTGGAACAAGGCCTGGTCTCAAGGAGGGCAGCAAAGAAGCCACTTCTCTCCAGAAAAAACATCATGGACAGACTGATATTCTGCAAAAGGTACAGGCAGTGGACTGCTGAGGACTGGGGTAAAGTTATTTTCTCTGATAAATCCCCTTTTTGATTGTTTGGGACATCAGGAAAACGCCTCATTCGGAGAAGACAAGGTGAGCGCTACCACCAGTCTTGTCTCATGCCAACTGTTAAGCATCCTGAAACCATTCATGTGTGGGGTTGCTTCTCAGCCAAGGGAATCGGCTCTCTCACAGTCTTGCCTAAAAACACAGCCATGAATAAAGAATGGTACCAGAATGTCCTCCAAGAGCAACTTCTCACAACCCTCCAAGAGCAGTTTGGCGATCAACAATGCCTTTTCCAGCATGATGGAGCACCTTGCCATAAAGCAAAGGTGATAACTAAATGGCTCAGGGAACAAAACATAGAGATTTTGGGTCCATGGCCTGGAAACTCCCCAGATCTTAATCCCATTGAGAACTTGTGGTCAATCATCAAGAGACGGGTGGACAAACAAAAACCTAAAAATTCTGACAAAATGAAAGCATTGATTGTGCAAGAATGGACTGCTATCAGTCAGGATTTGGTCCAGAAGTTGATTGAGAGCATGCCAGGGAGAATTGCAGAGGTCCTGAAGAAGAAGGGTCAACACTGCAAATATTGACTTGCTGCATTAACTCATTCTAACTGTCAATATAAGCTTTTGTTACTCATATGTTTGCAATTATTATATTTCTGTCTGTGATAAAAAACATCTGTCAAACAAACATAAAAACCAGAGGGCAGCAGATCATGTGAAAATATAATATTTGTGTCATTCTCAAAACTTTTGGCCATGACTGTATACTTGTGTCTGACCATGACTGGGAGTTATTGCTGCAGCTTGAATGGGTCACGCTGGAGCCGAAGACTCCACTGACAGCGTGACCTGAGCTGCATAAAAGTTCAAATAGGTGCAATAAATCATCACACTCACTGTGCCTCAGAGAGACTGCACACACAAGACGCAGGATCCGTCCTTGATCTCCTGCCCCCTGCAGACCACTTCTCTGAGTTCTCTCAAGCTGCTCTCCAGTCCTAGTCCAGGAGGAAGGAAGCATCCCGGCCAGTGTGCTTCTAGTGAGATCAGAAGACACGGCCGCACAGTGCGCAGTGTGGGCGTGTGTCTACAATTGAGCACAGTGCCAGAAGCCATCAGGCAGCAGGAAGCGTGGCAGCCCGAATCTGCTGCTGGGGAGACAGGCCCGGGGGGCACTTGCCCCTGTGCCACCCGGCCCAGCCCGCCCCTGAAGCTCGCCATTGCAAATCTATGGATCCATAGATAGTTTGATAGGAGAAGCTTGAGAAACCTCCATCAATTTTTGTTTTCATCCATGAAAAACTGCTGAAACTCTGAGCCAACTCTGATGGCAAAAACTGACAAACTGATCAAGCTCTGATGACACTTTGATCAAAAACACTGATGAAACTTGGACCATTTTTATGTATGAGAAACATCCCTCATGACTGGCTGAGCTCTACCATGTGATGTGATAGCTACAACTACAAAGCATTATGGGTAAACCCGCGTGGAGTCTTTTGCCATATGTAAAAAGGGGGAAGGCATTCTTTGGAAATGTTTCATGGAAATCAAATCACAAATTGACCAAATTCTCTGGGATCTACAAATTTCATGAAATGAAATGATAAACTTTATTAAACATAAAACAATGAAATACACACCTAATAACCCCCTTGAAATCACGAATAATCAGAGGCCTACATCTCAATTTTGCTCATTAGGACATGGCAGTGTTTCCGATTTTTCTTTACAAACATTCTCATAAGTTATATAACAACCATAATCAGCTGTTTTTCAAGCCGATCAAAAAAGGATAAATTGATTACATTTTGGAGTCAGACTTGGCCACTTTTTAACTAAAGTATTGTTTTTTATGTATTACTGCTTCGTTTTTTTTACCGGAGAAAATGCACAATTTGATCTCATCAACCTATTGAATCTTCATCTCATTAACTTCAGGGTCTTTTAGATATCTTTTTTATTAACAAAATATAATGTTATGTGTCTTTTTTCTTTATAGTAATAGCTTTCTCTGTGCCAACACTATATAATCACAATTTCTCACATTTCACTTCTTTCAAAGCCATCATAGGCCAATTCCACGTCTTCCATATTAAATCATTCTTTGTGTAAGTCATGCTTTTTATGTGTACTATGCCCATACTCCTAATAAAAGTGACATAAACCACAGAATCAGTGATTAGAGATGAGCGAATACTTCAATGTTCGGTTCGAATTACGATCTCCAAATTTGTAATATTCGGCGATTAATTAATCGAATATTCGCTGAACATAACCGAATGCCATTCAGCTCAATGGGAGGCAAAAACAAATGCATGCACACCACCTTATAAAGGCCCCAAATGCTGCCAAACCACATCAAATGAGGTACAGACACCAGGACAGTGGCCTCAATTCACCCACAGTACAAATTGTAGCATGGCAATGCAACAATCAACCAGGCATGAGGTATCAGGATCTGGGACAGCATTTACAGCTTTCAATTGAACGTCACAGTAAGACGAGATGGGTGAGGCATATGTGTAGGCCTTCTGTGCAGGGAGCCCTGATACCACATGCAACATCTCAACCTGCTTTCATACTCAGCCACACTCAGGTGGCACACATAACATATAAATTTTGTATAGGTATGTGGAGACTGTTTAATCTGGTATTTCGCACCTGTGCTGCTAACATTTTGCTTAATGGCTGGCTGCATCCTGTAGTGCATTTGTTCTGAGATCTGGGCAGGTGAGTGTTGCTGCCTTTTTTTGCTGTTTTATAGTAACACGGGTAGTTGACTCCAAAGAAGTGGAGGCCTGATGGTCTTGGAGGCCTACTGCTACAGGCAACACACATGAAAGAGACCCAACCAGGAGTCTACACATTTACAAAAATTTGTGGCAGATACCAAGAAAGTGGCATCAATTGTAGAACTAGTATAGCGGGAACCAACACCTCTTCCACTGCAGCCAACCCAGCAGATGAAGACTGTAACGGGAAAGGTAGTGGAATCACTGTTACCTATCCTTCTGAAAGCCTGGAAGGGGCGTAACTATGTGGCCTACCAAATCCTTACTCGGACAAGTGGCAGCATGCTAAAACTGCAACCCAAAGAGGGACAAAGAGGTGGCACTAGGTGCTACTCCATGGCTGACCTACAGAAGGTGGCAACTAACCCCCTACAGCGGGTAAGCTGCTATGGCCTGAAAGGAGCAATGAAAAATGCAGGCAGGCACTGTAGGGACTCTGGAACCATTGGCGGACCGGCTGAGGAACAGAAAAGCACTGGCAGGTGAGGGCTGGACCTGGTGTTAGATAGATGGGCACTGGCAGGTGCGATCTGGACCAGCTGATGGGCAGAAAAGCACAGGCATGAGGAGATGGGCACAGACAGGTAAGAGCAGACAGGTACAGGGTAGACAAGCAGAAAGGCGGATCTGGGAAACCTGACAACTAGCAAGCATTCAAGGCAAACTAACAATGTAGCTCAGGCACCTCCGTATTGGAGGAGAAGCCTTAAATAGAAGGTGTTGCCCAGCTATAGGCTGGGAATACCTTAGGTTGATGCGGGTGGTCCCTTTAAGAGGGAGATGAGGTGGTGTGTGAGTGAGAGACACTGAATGTCCTGTCTGTTAGGTACGAAGAGATCCAACAAAGGGCCAAGTCTGTAAAGTAAACAGATCAGAAAGTCTGTAGTAAGAGGGAATGATCCACTGTGTCAAAGGCAGATGCCAGGTCAGTAGAAGGAGGAGGACAAACTCGTGTCACTTTAATTTGGCGGTTAGTAGGTCATTGGTGACTTTAGTCAGGGCAGTTTTCAGTGGAATGTTGCAGTCTGAAGCCAGATTGTAAGATGTCAAAGTGGGAGCAAGAGGAGTAGTGGGAGGACAGTTCAAAATGGATGTGTTGTTCCAGTAGTTTGGAGGCATAGGGGAGAAATGATATAGGGTGATAGGTAGACACAGAGGATGGGTCAAGGGTGGGCTTTTTGAGGATGGGTGTGATCGAGGTATGTTTCAATCAGGATGGAAGACACCATTTGTTAGTGACAGGTTGACGAGGTGGTTTAGGCTTGTGATGAAGACTGGTAAAGTTTGAAATGAGGTGTGACTTTATTGTGTCAAGTTCACAGGTGGTGAGGCAAAGTCTTGAGCTGAGAGGAGAGGAGAGAGAGGGGGAGCTGGTGGATGCAGGAGAGAATTGAAAGTACTGAATATCTGTTTAGGGTTGTGAGGCAGGTATGTTATGAGGGATGAGAAGTCGGTTTGTTTTGCTGCAATCAGTAATTGCGCAGTATTTTTACAACTTCTGTTACTGGACGGGAAACTCCACTCCCTTTCTTTGGCAGCCGTACAGCTGTACGCTTTGAAGATGAGAGCCAGAAAGAACATGTGCTCCAGCAGATGGCAGGCGCTGCCTCAAGTGGCCTCTGTTCCTCCACCTTAACATCACAACTCTCCAGGCGCCCAACTGACTGTTGGGAACCACAGATGACTGAGTCTACAGATCTCTTGACACATTGTATGCCATGGGCATAGGAAGTGTACTCTAAAGATTCACAGAGTCAAGAGGAGGAAATCATCTGCACCGATGGCCAAATTTTTTCTCAGTTTGATCCATGGCCAGACGAAGTTGGCTCCAAGCATAAACCAAACCCTTGTCAACAGACGTTAACCCCATTGGGTGAAGGTGATCCATTCATAACTAGACTCAGATACTTGAGGCGCCCGCAGACTGTACTGTGCTGTCAAAGCAGGAAGAGGAGGAGGGTGATAGGGTGATTCTTGGTGCAAAGAGTACACTTGGTGTAAACCCAGAGGTATGCAGCTGATTAGCACAGCTGAGGAGGAGGAAGAAGATGAGGAGATTACGTAGGCAGAGTTATGCAACCACAACAACCAATGCATCCTGAGGCCCAACTCTGGCAGTGGACAGCAGCATTCGCGGTTCTGCAGTTGCCTATCTTGAGTCTTTTTTTCAGACCGGCAAAAATCTAAAAAATCACGGTAGCTGTCAGACCTAGTAGAGTAAAAAAAATAATAATTTCAGTACTACACCATGAACTGGCACATGCGCAATCAAAACAATCAAAATTCCTTAATCTGGGAATGTCACTGTGCTAAAATGCAGACTAGCGGGCCTCGTCAACCCACCCCACCGTCCACCCCATCAACCGCATCTTCTGATTCTTCCTCCTCCCTCACTGTCTCAAGTGTTGTCACATAGGTCTTTACCCCCTACAGTTGGGGTGACTGAGATTCTGTCAGCAGATATGGAATTGGACATGCCTCCTGTTTTTGACTGATTTTACATACCAATCACACACCATCTTTCTCAATCCACCATAACATCTCTGTTTGCACCTCTCTCACAGTCCAGTAGCTTCTCGTGTTCACCCTACTCCACCCTGTGTCAACACAGCAGCAAACTCTCGTTTGTGCAGTTGTGCTCACGTAAAAGATTCTTTCCTCCTATACATGGCAAAGCTAACACTTTGAACTTCACTATCTTCAATCTACTAATAATTCTAACCTTTATTTATATATCGCAAACACATTCCACATAGCTTTACAAGTCAGCAGTTCATAGAAAACAGTCAAAAGTTACCAAGTTTAAGATAATCAAACAATTAAATCAAAAATAATGACATAATGACAACTCTGCTCTTCAGAACTTACAATCTACAATGAGGTGGAGGTGACACAAATTATAGGTGCTTATTTACAATGATAGTACAATCATCTTGAGGAAATGGGGGTGGATAAAGGCTGCATGTTGTGAGAGGCCAAGAGAATTGGCTAGAGATAGAAGCTGGGATGCAGTTGGGGAGGTGGGGCTGTTGAAGTCTCCAAGGATAAGGGTTGTCAATTCTGAGGACATGAAGTTTGGCAGCAATGCATAAAAGTGGTCAAGGAAGTGGGTGGGTGAGCCTGTGGGCCGGTATATCACTGCTACTCTAAGGGAGACGGGATGGAACACCATGATGGTGTGAACCTCAAAAGAAGAATGGCGTCCAATCGGCCTGTATTTTTTTATTGTGTTAAAAACAAGATTGTTATTGGCAGAGAGGAGTGTAGGGTTATCGTGGAGTTAGCAGTGATCGAACGGCGGGATATACACATATTCAAATCTCGTTGCCGAGATTTGAACGAGAGTATGCGGCGGCCATCTTGCCGGAGGCCCCAGGCGGCCATTCCTCATGCCGGCACCGCGTCGCAGCTGCGGGGGGGCTTTCCGGCTGGGACGAGATGCCGGCGGAGCCCCCCACGCAGCCCAGAGGCCCGCTGCTGCCCGGACACTACCACTGCATTGGGAGCGCCGCCGCCACCACCGGATTTGTGAGTATATGGCCACCCTGGCCACCCCACAGAACACAGCCACCCCACATAACACAGCCACCCCACAGTGCCCAACCACCCCACACAGTGGTAAGCTAAACTCGGACTGTAAGACGGACCCCCATTTGACACATTATTTTTTTCCCCAATTTTCCTTCTGAAAATTTGGGGTGCGTCTTATGGTCCGGTGCGTCTTATAGTCCGAAAAATACGGTAATTTTAATGTGCAACAGCGCTGCAGACAGAACAATTTCAATGCCACTAAATGAAAAGGTTGGATATAGCATGCTGTATCATGTTTGTCAACAGAAAAAAATTAATATTTTAATGTGTGTGAGGTCTGCACACAGCTTCATATCACTACCATAAAATTGCAACATGTGATATGGCTGGCTGCATCACGTTTTGCAACAGAAAAAAATATAATTTTTTTTAATGCGGGTTTGGTCTGCAGACAGGTACATATTGCCTCTACAAAATGACAATGTGGGATGCGGCAGGCTGTACGCGTATTACATTCAGCAACAGAAAAAATTATATGTTTTTTAATGAGCGTTAGGTCTGCAGACAAGTTCATATCACCGCCACAAAATGACAACGTGGGATATGGTGGGCTGTATCACATTCAGCAGCAGAAAAAAATATTTTTTTAATGCGTGATAGGCCTGCAGACATTTTCATATCACTGGCACAAAATGACAACTTGGGATATGGCGGGATGTATCACATTCAGCAACAGAAAAAATTATAATTTTTTTATGAGCATTAGGTCTGCAGACAGGTTCATATAGCCACCACAAAATGTCAAGGAGGGATACAGCAGGCTGTTTCACATTTAGCTAGTAAAAAAATAAGATTTAGATCTCTATACTCGTGCATGGAGCACAATAGAAGCAGTGCACAACACACTTGTAGGACATGTGCCCTGCTGGCTTTGTCCGTGGACCTCAGTAATGGCAAAAAAAATGCTGTAAGGTAAATTTAACAGCCACACTGGACACTAGCAAGCTACACTATCTGAATCATAAACAACAGCCTAGCTCATTAGCTAAAATCTTGCTGCTAACAGTGGCAGAGTCAGTAGCAGCCTCTCTGCACTGTTACAGTGTCAAAATGGCGCTCACACAAAATGTCTGTTATTTATATGGAGAGGGACATGTGATTTCAGCAGCTAATGACACAAGCCATTGTGTCAGGAAATTATGGATGTCTCCTGCACCCTGATTGGCTAGCCGCAATGAGCACACATAAAGTTAGGAAAAAAAAATTACTGTTTACAAGAATGCCGTGTCTCTGAGCTCTGCAAACCCCCTACTCTCATCAAACACGTGCAAAACGCTCATGATACACCACCATTATCATTGCTGAAGTGTTGAAAATACTTTTGTGGCAACGCAAATATTTTCCCACACTTTTTGCCAAATGTTACCAATTTTTTCCGATTTTATAAAATTTTGCTCATGTTTCCGATCACGAATCTGAATGTGCCTTATTTGTGCCGAATTTATGTTTGGCGATCGTTTTCCAGACAAATTCGCTCCTCACTGCTCATGATGTTCAAATGTAATGAACATTAATATTGAGAGATACAGTCATTAAATTTTAAGATCATTAACTCTATTGAACCTCACTTGTGTGCTTAAAAATGCATATAAAAACAACACAAAAAATACATATATGTCCTGTTTAATTAATAGTGCAGCACCGGCATCTCTGCCCTCTGCTCTCCTCCTCCGGCAGAGACACCAGTGTACTCTCTGCCATGGCACCGGTCCTGATATGTCTCCTCCTTACGGGTCTGTAGATGCCCGGGTTGCGCACATCGCGCGCAGATCCCCGGTTACTGTGCTTAGGATGTGCACACGCACACTTCCCCTCTCTTAAAGTGGCAGCATGCATCCTCTAAAAGTGTCCCCAGCCAATACCTGTAGGACACTTACTATTTAAGGCACCTCCTCCACCATGGCAGTGCTTGCATAATGTTGTAGCTTTGTTCCTAAACACTCTTGTTAGTTATCAGGTCCCAGTGCTCACATTCCCGTACATTTGCCTGTCTATCAGCCGTGCCCACCTGCCTGTCTACCAGCCGTGTCCACCTGCCTGTCTATCAACCATGCCAGCTCATCTGTTCTTCAGCCGGTCGAGTCCACACCTGCCAGTGCTCTTCTGTTCATCAGCCGGTCCAGTCCACACCTGCAAGTGCCCTTCTGCTCTTCCACCAATCTAGTCCACACTTGCCAGCTTTCATCTCTATGTCAGCTGGTCCAGTCAGTATCCATGGTTCCCATGTTCCCTCAGAGCCTGCCTGCATCTACCTTACCTTCCTTCGGGCCGTCCCAGCTACCTGTCTTTAGGGGGTCAGCGATCATCTTACCAAGGTCAGTCCTGGCGTAGCATCTGGTTCCATCTCCTGATTCACTCCTCTGATCATAGTATCGTCAGCCGCCATGTGTCCAAGGCTGGATTTGGTGAGACATCTAGTTATGCCCCTCCAGCCTTCCTTAGCCCATGGCACAATGGTCCACCGCCCAGTCACCCAGTCTAAAACAAATAGCACTATTTAATTGGTAGAATATTGTACAGTAGCATGATGGAAAATGTAGTAATCAAGAATATGAGAGACTATTTTTTCCAAAACTACTGGAACTTCTTTACTTCAGGGTCTTATTTCAAGAGTATTGTTCTTCCCATTAAGAGAAAAATTGTAAGATTCTGTGATATATATGCAGATCAGTTATGATCAGTGTGCTTGCGTGAATAATTCATTGTGTCCGTTAAGCTTTAATTACATTGTTCATATTATTAGTTTTCATCAGAGTAGTTTTAATTAATAATTTCACAATTCCTTAGCTATGGTGTGCATGAAATTTTATGGAAAATATTTTCTTTTATAACTAAGGTTTATTACTATGATTTTCTTAAAATGAATCTGAAATTAAAACATGAGTTTTATTTTCTATAACATATAGTATTTTCATTTCATTATTTTCATGTGAACTTCCAGGTTTATAACATTTTGAAGACTTAACCCAGAGGTATGATTGTGAGCATATTAAGTCTTTAGTAAAAAAGTTATACTACTTAAAGGCATTTTTATATTGATGGCCTATCCTTAGGATAGGTCATCGTGATCAGACTGGTGTGGGAGGAACACCCAGCACTCCCTCCGATCAGTTGGTCCCAATGCAGGCAGTTGCTGGATATGGAGTGGCGGAGCTGAACAGCACAGCTCAGCTATTGGAATAGTGACCACAGCCAGGTACTGCACATCCATCCCCTATTCAAATCAATAGAGGGTGAATGTACAGTACCTGGCAGAGACCACTATGCAGTCGACAAAGCTGTGCTGTGCAGCTGCACAACTTAGCATATTTGGCCACAGTCAGCACCGGGAACAGCTGATCGGTGGATCTACTTGGTGTCACACCCACACCAATCAGATCTTGTTGACGTGTCCTAAGGCTAGGCCATCAATATAAAAGTTCTAGGCAACCCATTTAACAATATTGACTTAAGTATATAATCAGACCCCTAGTGGAGGAACTGAGCATTGAACATTCCTCACACCGTATGACAGAAGTGTAGCTATAACATACTTGCCAATTCTCCTAAGATTTTTTGACTCTCAAAAAAGCAGGCGAATCTCACCAATACTGTTTCTGTCATCCCCTTTACTCATGAATGCTGTCATAAGTAATGTTCTTAGACTGCTTCACCAGACAATGGGGTGACTACCACCTTTGCACCCCTGACAGGTATATCCCAAACATTGCTATATGGCATCACAGTTAAAATCAACATCAACAGGTATAAACAAAGGTGGCAATTAATATAAAAATGAATGCATTTGTTTGCAGGAGTTGCACTATTCATTTATATCTAGTGATAAACCAATCTTATGAAATTTGAATTTTGCACTAATTAAGCAAAGAAATTTGTTATGCATTGAAATTATTAATTGTGAATTCAATATTCCTTATTATGTTCTCAAGTCTCACCATTCATCTGATCTCCCAACACAGCCACACATCCGGACCTTAGCACAGTTTGCCCTAGCCTTCACTTTACTTCTTTGCCATATACAACATCCTCTTCTTCCATATTCATTCTGTGCCATAGCTTCTGGTGCTGAGTAGGTCTCTAGCTTTATGACCAACGCAGGCCATAATGTATGGTAGTGGAGAAGCTGCACAAGCCAATCCTTGAAAACTTAATGGTTATAGAATGCATTATAATGTTTTGAAATGTTGTACAGTATGTGTATTTTCTGCACAGCAACAATGAGTCAGAAGCAGACAGGGTAAACAGCTGGAGTACAGCTTAGGATGGGAGGAGATACATGGGCACAGAGGTCTGCAATTTCCTGTTATTAGGCAGGGCTCAACATTGCGAAGTGATAGACCTATGGTCTAATTGGTTGCAGACCTGCATGTAAATGGGTGTTTGTTTGCAAAGAGAGAGGTCCATGGAAAGGAAAGTAAGGAAACATTGGCAAATTGGATTCCAGGCAGTAAGACTAGCGGAGATGAAAGGCAATGACAAGGACCAGGAGGGCCTTGTAAAAGAAAAAGAACATTGCCCAGGTGAACAGCAGTACAAGGTCCTATAATGAGGTCAGGGAGGCTATTGAAACAGTACAGAACTTTGCCCAAGGAGAGCAGAAGGTCAGACACACCCACTTAAAGGGGATGGAACAGAAGGAACGATTCCTTATCTTGAAAAAAAGACTTAAGTAAACTATTTTCTACTTTGGAAAAGAAGCTATGGGACATGAGTTCTCCTATGGAGAGCTGAAGATGCAGTGGTATAGAATGGAGCCTGTGACTCTTATTGAATAGATTTCATAGGTACTAGTGAGGAGTCGTACCGATGCACCTCAGCCAGTGAGGTTCTCACAAATCAGTTGGGAATTGGGAGTAGATATGAAGGGTCGTAGCATTACATCTCAACCCTTACCTCCCTCACGGGGTAACAGGGAGCTCCCCATAATTGTGTACTGGACTGTTGTGAATTGTAAGGAAAGGAATGCATCACCATATGTATCCAGAGAGTGCCTATCTCGGCATACTGCAAATTAAGCATTCATGAAGTGTGTTGCCTTCTATCTAATGTTTATATTTCACATCATGTTATTGTTCAGTAAAAAAGTTTATTTTTGGACTCTGTTCTCCCTCATCTTTCTCCATACCATCTGGTCCTGGCCTGCCAAGTCCAAAGCCAGTATGTAGTCCGCAGAGGCATATCGCCCAAGTAATAACAGCACACAAACCTAGCCAGGATTCCCATTTTCATGTAGCATGGCATTGTGTGGAGGATGCCCCCTCACTCATGACTGCTTCCCCTCACCACGTTACGATAACATGATAACATACATTGCTATGTCAGGAGACTCACCTCTGGACGTCCCGGTGCCAAGCAAAGATGGAGGAAGAGGATGTCGTTTGAGGAAGAGCAGTAAAGAAGAGTCTGGAGGGAGCTGTGTGGAGTACTGTAGGTAGGCTTGTAATAGGACAGGTGAGCTGCAAGATGAGTATTATTTTATTTTTTCACTCCTTTCAAAGGCATATGTAACAATAAAGTCTGTAGGAAAATACTGAGCCTTGAGGGACACTGGTTGAGAAAGTCTAGATAGAATGAAAAGTTAATCCAAAAGGATGTAGAAGAAGTGAGTAATTTCTTGTTAAAAAGTTAGTCAAAGGTAAAAAAACAACAAATAACATGACATGGGAGGTAAAGAGTCCAAGCAACACATTTCAACTGTCCTGTCTGATAAAGAATTACTCATCAAGTAAAGCTGATTTCAGTCCCATACAAATCAGTAAAATGGCAGCCAGCTAAAATTTTGCTTTATGCATGCAAAGCAAATAAAACATTTTAGAATCAAGAGAATCTGATTTTTTTGTAGAATTTAAGGCAAATTCAATTCACCACAAACCGATTCTTTTACCTCTATTTAGATCTTTTGTAAAAAATATTGCCCACTTTTTCCCAAAAAAACCCAGTAACCTTTCATAATATGAGGATCTTTTTAAACATGCTTGATTTGTTATTAATAGAATCTGAAAGAAATGTGTTAGCTGTCCTGTTAGAGTGTTACAGATTGACTACAACAGACGAGAGAAACAGATTGATTTGCAATATGAGCCTTCCAAGCCAGTGTTTAGTGCAAACCTCAGTTGTTCTTCTTTCGTAATCTAAAGCAGAAATAAATCAATAACAGCAGTTGAAGCATAAAAAACTGTAACGATCTATATATCACAGTGACTCTTTAACTACAGTAAATGTGTTTTACTTTTCGTGGCAAAACAAGTAGAGCCTAATGAAGTAAATAAAACTCTTAGTCATAACCTTAGAAATCCAGGAACAAAAAATTCTAATAACAAGTAAAGTCAATCTTGGCCCCAATAACCCTATAACAACCTGTGATGAAACTTTTTCATCACAAGTTGCTGAGTGCTGTATGGAATTTAAAGGGTGTGATCGCTAGTGCATCAGGTTCTTTCAGCTCCCCATCATGATCATGATGTCAGAGCGCTAATGAGTTAACATAGCAGCCAGCGTTCTGCTGATGAAGGCTCTAGTCTGAGCCCCTTGCTGAACTTCATAGAAGCACAATTACTGTACATTATATATTACAATACCCTACTATTGCAGTATATAATATAAGTGATCATAGGATCACAGGTTCAAAACAGGTTAGGAGGACTAAAAAATTAAGTAAAATAAAAACAGTTTTTAAAAGTTAAAATATATAAAAGTTTAAATCTCCACTTTTCACCATTTAAAAATGAATTTATATGTAAAAATCATACACTGAAATAAATTGACATATTTGGTACTATTTCCAAAAAATTCCGATCTATCACAATATAAAAATATTTAAACCATACACTAAATGCCCCCCCAAAAATCAAAATGTCAGCATTGCAGTTTTTATAGTCTCCGCACCTCCTAAAAAATTATGATAAAAAAACTATCAAAATGTCATATGTTTTCCAAAATGGTATTAACCCCTTCATGACATATGATGCATATTTGCGTCATATTTCGTGTCCCTGACTTTATCCCCCATGAGCCCGCAACTTTTCCTGCACACAACCGCCTATTAATCAGGCATGTGCTTTTAACAGCCACTGGAAGAACGGACCTCCACCTGCCACTGATACCCAGTTAATTCTTGCTTTCAATCTATGACAACAGGATTTAACATGCGCCAGCGGGAAGAACTTCATTCAAGTGACAGCCGTGGGTATGCAGAAGACCTCTTTGCCTGTCATTACCATACTCCTAGGAGATAGGATTTCTGCTATGTGTAACACAGGCGATTGAATGATCGGAGTGTCAAGTTTCTTAAAATGACTATTAAATTAAGTAAAAAGGAAAAAAAAAATAAGTTTTTCAAAATATGAAAAAAGTAAAAAAACGCAAAAGTTCAAGCCTCCCCATTTTGCTCCATTGAAAATAAAAC
>VIAB01009268.1:0-23618 GCA_009801035.1 Oophaga pumilio | reverse complement strand
TAGCTTATGCATTGAATGCAAGGCCCGCCCTGCATCAAATTCAACTGCACCCCAAAAAGGCTTTGAACCGACGTAGTAGATGTACACAGGAAAACCAAGTTCACATTACTCTTTTACCGCAGAAATACAGTTAGCTTATGCATTGAATGCAAGGCCCGTCCCGCATCAAATTCAAACTTACCCCAAAAAGGCTTTGAACTGACGTAGTGGATGTACACAGGAAAACCACATTCACATTACTCTTTTGCCACAGCCATACTGTTAGCTTATGCAGTGAATGTGAGGCCCGCCTTGCATCAAATTCAAATGCACCCAAAAAAAGCTTTGAACCGACATAGTGGATGTACACAGGAAAACCAAGTTCACATCACTCTTTTGCCAGTGCTATACTGTTAATTTATAAATTGAATGCAATGCCCGCCCTGCATCAAATTCAAACGAACCCCAAAAAGGCTTTGAACCGACCTAGTGGATGTACACAGGAATACCAAGTTCACATTACTCTTTTGCCTCTGTCATACTGTTTGTTTATGCATTGATTGCAAGGCCCACCCTGCATCAAATTCAAATGCACCCGAAAAAGGCTTTGAAATGACGTAGTGGATGTACACAGGAAAACCAAGATCACATTACTCTTTTGCCACTGCCATACTGTTAGTTTATGCATTGAATGCAAGGCCCGCGCTGCATCAAATTTAAATTCACCCCAATAAGCCTTTGAACCCACGTACTTGATATCCACCTGAAAGTATTCTTCCTATTAATTTATTACTCCCATAATTTTTGGCTACACAGCGAATAGTTGAGCCTGAAGACCTGTAAGAGGACAATTGCAGTGTTGATGCTAAAGATCCAGCTGTGGACAATTGCAGTGTTGACGCTAAAGACCCTGCAGTTTAAAATTGCATTTTTGACTCTGAAGAACCGGCAGTGGACAATTACAGTGTTTATGCTAAGGACCAAAGGGTGGACAATTGCAGTGTTGATGCTGAAGACCCAGCGGTGGACAATTGAAGTGTTGAGGCTAAAGACCCTACAGTGGAGCATTTTAGTGTTGAGACTGAAGAACCATCACGGGATAATTGCATTGTTGAGGCTTAAGAACCTGCATTGGTCAATTGCTATGGTGAGTCAGAAGCCCCTGCATTTTAGCATTACAGTGTTGAGGCTGAATAACTGGCATTGAAGAATTGCATTGTTGAAGAAGATGAACAACCAGCAAAGTTCACATTGCTAGGAAGTGGGTCTCCGATACTATTTGCCTATGCATTGAATGGAAGGCCTGACCCAAATTTGGACAAACCTAAAATACCACTTTGAAGAGACGTGTGCGAAGTCCTCCTAAAAATCTGTTTTCATTACAAAGGAGCCGGTCTCCTATACTTGTAATGCACATACAGCAAGTGTATTGGCTGTGTCCCCTACCTGGGGGTGAGGGACACATCAACCTACTGTGTAACTAATTGTTGTTATGGACATCCTAAACACCCTTGCAAAACAATCTAGTGGCTGAGCCCATTTCATCACGGAAGACGTTCACCCTTGTGTTCTAATGGTGGTGTCTGAAGAGACGTGGAATATGATCATCGAAAAAGGTCTTCCCAGTTTAAAGGAGCGGGTCTCCTATGCTTGTAATGCCCATACACTATGTGCATAGGCTGAAAAACATTTTCCCCTGGGGGGGAAGCATCAACCGACTGTGCAAATATTTGTAGTTAGGGACATCCTGAACACCCTGGCAAAACAATATAGTGCCTGTTTCATCACGGAACACAGTCACCCTGGTGGTCTAGGGGTGGAGTAGGAAGCGACGTGGAGTATGGCCTGTGAAAAAGGTCTTCCCAGTTTAAAGGAGCGGGTTTCCTATACTTGGAATGCCCATACACTAAGTGTATGGGCTGACAAATATTTCCACCTGTGGGGTACATTTCAACATAGTGTGTAAATTTCTTTTTTTTAGGGGCATCATAAACACCTTATAAAACAGTAACGTGGTTTCCTACACAGTTGCTGCAGGGAAGGTGCAGGTTTTTAGTAAAAATATGGCAGAAGAATCGTTGGATGAAGTGATCAAGAAAAGGGGCATGGTGACGACAGGAATGGTAACGTACCGGATTAATAAAAGTGGTGGCTATGGGAGGTATGAGATCCAGAATACAGCCTACAATGATTAGTTGTTTAGCCGGCCCACCACCAATTACCAGAATGTGTTTCATGCCCATCAGAAGATCGGTGTAACAGATGCGCGTGTGAAGCTCGGCATGAAAACTATGTTGCCAAAGATGCACGTGTCCGTATAAACGGCAAAGTGCAACATGTTCATGAGATGCTAAATTAGAGAAAGCAGATCAGTGTTGGAGGAAAACCAAACAAACTGATGGATAAGCGTGAAAAACTACGTTTAAAGAGGAGTGAAATGTCCGTAACTATCATCACACCCATGGCACAAGGTTCTTCATCTTCACCCATACATTACCAATAATATCCAAATGTCATAGACGAAAATTATTTGTTCTAGTGTAATGAACACTGTTAAAGGAATGCCACTAAATGTAGATAACCATGACCCTGGTAAACACCAGATTTCCGCTTTACAAGATTTGGACGATGATGGTATTGATGACAATTTTGAACTTTACCACATCCCCACCAAGAAGATGAAAATCACAGCTGCAAACAATGTTCAAAAGAGGCCGTGAATGTCTGGAAAGTCATTTTCTCTTGGGCAAACTTTCCCTCTTACTAAAGTGGTACCGAATGAGGCATACACAGCTCTAATGTCTACTCAGCGTGAGATGGTTGAAAGAGGATGTATTCCATTTTGTCCATCTCCACTTTTGGAAAGCGAGCAGAAAAGAAGGATGAAATAGCGGAAGACGTGTAATTTTGGTTAGTAAGGAGGTGATGTCAGGTACAGATAGGTAGATCTTTGTGTCATTGGCGTACTGATGATATTGCAAACCGTGCCATTGCATGAGCTGCCCAGGCCGAAGGTGTAGATGGAGAAGAGTAGGGGTCCTAGAACTTAGCCTTGGGGAACACCGAAAGACAGGGGTCGAGGTGAGGAGGTGGTGTGGGAGATGAAGACACTGAATGTCCCCGTAACAGTCTGGTTGTTTTTAAAGACTCTGCCGATAACCCCAGAAAGCCTATTTGCACCACCGGCCAAGTCCACAGCAGGGGTAGTAAAAGCACCAGCCTAACCACCATCAGCATGATCAGGAACATGGCAGGAGAACACCAGACTTTGTTGGCCGAACACCAAGCTCCATAAACAGTGTCTTCAAGTGATACCACTGCTTCTTCCTCTGTTGTGCGTGCAAGCCAGTCCCCTGTCCATGGTGCTTGCAAAGATGCCTCCTGCCCTGCATCTGTAGTTGCACACAAACTCAACTATCACCATCAACAAGCATGTCCACGTCCTTGTCCCAGCACAGCATTCAGTTGTCCATACCCCTGTCCTTGGAATGCAAGCAAAAATACACAGCCAACGCCACACAGGTCACAGTACTAAATTTACACATTTCTCTTCTGCTTTCAAATGTTGAATTTTTGGCTTGTAGCAGACGGAAGCTTACCGCAACCTGATGGCGACGACTGTCACAAGGTACTTGGTCCCCAGTTGCCACAATTTCTCCCGGTCTGTCAGCACGGCATTACACAAGCAAGTACGTGTCCCACAAGAGTACCGGGCCCTCAACAATGCTGTTACAGGGAAAGTGCACCTAGCCACAAACACATGGACAAGTGCTTGTGGGCAGGGACGGTACATCTCGCTGATGGCATACTAGGTTAGCGTAAAGGAAGCCATGACCCAGTCAGACCTTGGATGGTGCACGTCATCCCATCCCTGAGTATTGCGGGCCCTATGTCAATCTGGGTTGCCCCCACAGTCTACAGCTCTTGCACCTGCTCCTCCTCCGCCTCCTCTTCAACCTCCATCTCCGAAAATAGCACATCAGTCACAAGCTGGAAGCACTGCCTCATCCAAGTGGCAACAGGTTGTGCTGAAGCTAATATGCTTAGTTGACAAACCGCACAATGCTGAAGATTTGTGGACAGCTCTGAAAGAGCAGTCAGATCTGTGGCTGACACCACTGAACCTACAGCCAGGCATGGTAGTGTGTTACAATGGCCGGAACCTGGTGGCTGCTCTGAGGCGAGTCACGCTCACACACGTGCCATGCCTGGCCCATGTGCTTAACCTCATTGTTCAACGGTTTATGAAAAGTGACACGGAGCTGCCGGATCTGCTAGTGAAAGTACCACGCCCTGCGTACCCATTTTAGAAAGTCAGCTAGAGCTTCATTCGCCCTCGCTGTGCTTCAGTAGCGTTTGCAGCTTGTGGCTCACCAACCAATGTGTGATGTCCCAACGTATTGAAACTCTACACTGCAGATGTTGGATAGGGTTTGTGAGCAGAAGAGAGCAGTTGGTGACTACCATCATCAACAAGGACGTCTGTATTCTGTTCTGACTTTACACATAAGATCTCAGTAGTTGACATAGATGTCAGACATATGTACCATCCTCCAAAACTTTGAGGAATCCACCAAAATGGTGAGCGGCAATGACGCCATAATTAACATCTCCATCCTGCTTCTCTGTGTTCTAATAATAATATTTATATTTATATATATATAGCACCAACAGATATACAGTTTAACAGTTTCAAACACAACAGTCCTAAGTAACAACAATAACAATAATACAATAATTAAACCAAAATAAAACTACCCTGCTCGTGACAGCTTACAACCTATACTAAGTAACAACGATAATAATAATTAAACCAAAAAAATGATCCTGCTTGTGACAACTTACAATCTATAATGAGGTGGGGGAGATAAAAACTACAGGAGTGTATTTACAATTATGTATTTACAATGGTAGTACTGAGGTTAGTCGAAAGTTGTGGAGGCCTGAGGACAAGGAGGATAAGAGCATGGTCAGTCGTCCTCTTGGTGAGGACATGGAAGTATTGACTGTTACCAGTCTTGCACACATGGCTGAGTTTATGTTACGCTGCCTTTCCCGTCACCCTTGTGTTCTCAAAATTTTGGGTGACAGGCAATACTGATTGGTGACACTTCTAGACCCATGCTACAAGAAGAACTTTATATCTCTTATTTCAGAGGCAGACAGGTGTACTAAAATGTTGGAGGACCAGAGGGCACTTCTTGCTGAATTATTAAAAAAATTCCCATCTGAAAACGCTGGCAGCAGAGGTCACAGACACAGTCCGTTTGCAAAGCAAGAAGTACAGGTGAGAGAGACACAATTCCAATCCAGCAGAGGCAGTGGAACACTGGCAAAGTTCTGGGAGAGTTTTCTCAGACCCTCCCATCGCCCTGGCCCTGAGGCGTAGGGGACTCTCACAAGGAGTGCAAAGTTTGGGAAGATGTTGAGGGAGTATGTTGCTGACCGTACCAACGTCCTCTGTCATTCCTCTGTCCCTTATAGTTTTTGCTTAGCAAAGCTGAACACGTAGCATGAACTGGCTCTCTCTACTGCGCATGTGCGCTGTACGCACGGTTATGGAGCGCACGGTGCCTCGCTCTCTGGCGGTCACTGGGCACACGGCATCTCGCTCACTGGCAGTACCGCTTTTAGTGGTGGTATCCAACGGGAACAGTCCTTTGCGGCACCAGTGCTCTAAGGACAGAGCACGCTGCTCAGCCTCTTATGTGCTGCTTGTTCACGCCAAAAATCTCTGCTGTCGTGCCCGCTTTCTCTTAAGCTGGCCCCTTATCTCTGGGTCACGGGGACTGTCTGCTGCAGTTTGTCGCAGCACCGGCTCTTCGGGTGCGTAGTGCACTGCCCCCCTTGCTGCTCACACACTGACAGCTAGGGACTCACTACGGCTTTGCGTGTTTTATCACTCAGCTTCCGGCCAGGTTCCCTATCTAAACACACCCCCTTTTCCTGGGTAATGCGGCCTGTCCGTTCCCCTATTCCTTCCCCTCCGGAAACAGGGGACGCAGCCTTGACATTTCCGGACCAGGTGCAGCACAGGTACCCGCAGCCCCGTCATCCTGAGTCCGTACATATCTGGCCAATCAGTTCTTTAATGCAAGCATCATAGAACGTATGTTCTAATTTTCAAGAGCAAATTGTACATTACATCCAGAACAGTTTCACTTTGAAGGACTTTGTGGCTCATATCAATCCACAAGATGACACTAGTCCCATACTTCAAAATTTTGGTGGTAAATCATTTCCCCACAGGTTGTGTATGTTCTGACTTCTGTAACATCATTTGGGTGATAATTATTCATACCTACAGTACAGACCAAAAGTTTGGACACACCTCATTTATAGATGTTTCTGTATTTTCATGACTATGAAAATTGTACATTCACACTGAAGGCATCAAAACTATGAATTAACACATGTGGAATTATATACTTAACAAAAAAGTGTGAAACAACTGAAAATATGTCTTATATTCTAGGTTCTTCAAAGTAGCCACCTTTTGCTTTGATGACTGCTTTGCACACTCTTGGCATTCTCTTGATGATCTTCAAGAGGTAGTCAACGGAAATGGTCTTCCAACAATCTTGAAGTAGTTCCCAGAGATGCTTAGCACTTGTTGGCCCTTTTGCCTTCACTCTGCAGTTCAGCTCACCCCAAACCATCTCGATTGGGTTCAGGTCTGGTGATTGTGGAGGCCAAGTCATCTGGCGTATTACCTCATCACTCTCTTTCTTGGTCAAATAGCCCTTACACAGCCTGGAGGTGTGTTTGGGGTCATTGTCCTGTTGAAAAATAAATGATGGTCCAATTAAACGCAAACCGGATGGAATATCATGCCGCTGCAAGATGCTGTGGTAGCCATGCTGGTTCAGTTTTTTGGTTCAATTTTGAATAAATCCTCAACAATGTCACCAGCAAAGCACCCCCACAACATCACACCTCTTCCTCCATGCTTCACGGTGGGAACCAGGCATGTAGAGTCCATCCGTTCACCTTTTCTGCGTCACACAAAGACACGGTGATTGGAACCAAAGATCTCAAATTTGGACTCATCAGACCAAAGCACAGATTTCCACTGGTATAATGTCCATTCCTTGTGTTCTTTAGCCCAAACAAGTCTCTTCTGCTTGTTGCCTGTCCTTAGCAGTGGTTTCCTAGCAGCTATTTTACCATGAAGGCCTGCTGCACAAAGTCTCCTCTTAACAGTTGTTGTAGAGATGTGTCTGCTGCTGGAACTCTGTGTGGCATTGACCTGGTCTCTAATCTGAGCTTCTGTAAACATGGGATTTCTGAGGCTGGTGACTCGGATAAACTTATCCTCAGAAGCAGAGGTGACTCTTGGTCTTCCTTTCCTGGGGGGCTCCTCATGTGAGCCAGTTTCTTTGTAGCGCTTGTTGCTTTTTGCAACTGCACTTGGGGACACTTTCAAAGTTTTCCCAATTTTTCTGACTGACTGACCTTCACTTCTTAAAGTAATGATGGCCACTCGTTTTTCTTTACTTAGCTGCTTTTTTCTTGCCATAATACAAATTCTAACAGTCTATTCAGTAGGACTATCAGCTGTGTATCCACCAGACTTCTGCACAACACTACTGATGGTCCCAACCCCATTTATAAGGCCAGAAATCCCACTTATTAAACCTGATAGGGCACACCTGTGAAGTGAAAACCTTTCCCGGTGACTTGAAGCTCATCAAGAGAATGCCAAGAGTGTGCAAAGCAGTCATCAAAGCAAAAGGTGGCTACTTTGAAGAACCTAGAATATAAAACATATTTCCAGTTGTTTCACACATTTTTGTTAAGTATATAATTCCACATGTGTTAATTCATAGTTTTGATGCCTTCAGTGAGAATGTACAATTTTCATAGTCATGAAAATACAGAAAAATCTTTAAATGAGAAGGTGTGTCCAAACTTTTGGTCTGTACTGTATATGCTTCTCAATATATTCATCTTCTTCGTCAAGGCTTCGGATTATAATGTTGTAAAAGTGAAATCAAGTTGGTGAAGTATGTTTTAACTGAAATGTGAAAGTAATTGTCATCTTTACTATTTCTATATTGCGTGTGTGTCTAACCACCTCATTGATCTTATTTTGTTTCTTTGGCAAGAAAACAAGTGCTCCATCAATACCACATGCTTTTGCTATTAATTCATCATGCTCGTAAAGTAGAGGTGAGATTGGGGATCTACATAACATCTGTGGACTGTAGTCAATATGAGACTGTGACAAGACTCACTGGGGTCTAGCTACCAATTTGACATAGTTTGTGCATTGCTGAACAAATGTGCGAGAAAAAAAATATTTTGATTCAATAACATGTTGGATGGATTGTCTAGTGGAAACACCCATATAGTAGAAGTCACATCTACGACCACCACACTCTCCAATTGACGCCTTTTTTTAATACATGCGAAATGTCAAAATCTCTAGCTTCTGTTCTAGAAACTGCAAGGTCTCCTTTTTTACGTCCTCGTCCAACAAGTTCAGAATTAGTAGGTGATGTATTGTCAGAATCTGGCCCAGGAACAAAAGGTTTCAGTAGTTGCGAGTCCTGGCCCCCATGCTCTTCCATGTGCTCTTGATCTGGCTCTTCCAGTCATGATTTATTCTAGAAGTTATTGCCTTCATAATCCAGAGACAGAGTACATCACCACCCAAGCATTCTGCTCCACAGACTTTCTATCTGCGCAGTGACTGCTTGTAAGCAGAAGATGATGATGGTGGTAGTAGTTGGTGCATTTATTACACAGTCCTGAAGCAGCCATAACAACTTGAAACAGAAGTATTTTTACCGAGATACCATACTGTTCAATATGTGGCCAGTGTTTTTTTTATTTTTTCCCCAATAATAGTGTATAGACCTAGGGTAACAGACAGAAAAGAATTGCCACAATTTGTAGGCCACACATAGCTCAGCCATCTGACAGTAATACCAGATTGTTCAATATGTGGGCAGTATTTTTTAAATTTTTAGCCCTTAATAGTGTTTATAGCTATGCTAACATACAGCAAATAAAGGTGAATGGAAGCCTCCAAAGCACACTTTGTAGCCCTCAGATAGATGAGGCGTGTCACAGAGATACCGGACTGTTCAATATGTGGCCGGTATTTTTTTATTTTTTAACCCAAAATAGTGTTTTGAGCTACGGTAGTACACAGCAAAAAAAGGTGAAGGGAAGCCTCAAAAGCACACTTTGTAGCCCACAGATGAGGGAGTCACAGAGATACCAGACTGTTCAATATGTGGCCGGTATTTATTTTTTTTTTTTTACACAAAAATAGTGTATGCTAGACCTAGGGTATCAGACAGCCAAAAAAGTTTAACGTAGCCCTGAAATGCAACTATTTGTAGAGCACAGAAACACCAGGCGTCTGACGGAGATAACAAACTGTTCAATATGTGTCCTGGAGTTTTTTTAAAAAAAAATTTAACCCAAAAAGACTGTACAGAAATAGTGTAAGACACAGCAAAAAAAAAAAAAAGGGTAATGTTGCCCTGATATGCCACAATTTTTAGCACACAGAGAGATAGGAGTCTGTCACAGATACCACACAGGTCAATATGTGGGCTTGATTTATTTATTTTTTATCCAAAAAGACTGTATAGAAATAGTGTAAGACACAGCAAAAAAAAAAGGGTAACGTTACCCTGATATGCCACAATTTTTTGCACGCAGAGAGATAGGAATTTGACACAGAAACCACACTGGTCACTATGTGGCCTGCATTTTTTTTATTTAATACCCCAAAATAGTGTACAGAACTAAGGTAACAGACAGCAAATACAGTGGAATTGCAGCAATTTATAGGCCACAGACAGCTCAGCCGTCTGACAGCGATACCAGACTGTTCAATATGTGGCCTGTATTTTTTAAATTTTTACCCCTTAATAGTATTTAGAGCTAGGGTATCACACAGTAAATTAAGGTGAATGGAAGTCTCAAAAGCACACTTTGTAGCCCTCAGATAGATGAAGCGTGTCACAGAGATACCAGACTGTTCAATATGTGGTTGGTATTTTTTCATTTTTTACCCCAAAATAGTGCATACTAGACCTAGGGTAGCAGACAGCCAAAAAAGTTTAATGTAGGCCTGAAAAGCAACTATTTGTAGAGCACAAAAACACCAGGTGTCTTATGGAGATAACAGACTGTTCAATATGTGACCTGGAGTTTTTTAAAACATTTTTACCCCAAAATACTGTATAGATGTAGGGTAGCAGACAGCCAACAAAAGTGTAAGGTAGGCCTGAAAGGCAACTATTTGTAGAGCACAGATACACCAGGCATCTGACGGAGATAACAGACTGTTCAATATGTGCCCTGGAGATTTTTTTTTTTTTTTTTACCCCAAAATACTGTATACACTGAGGGTAACAAACAGCAATAACAGTGGAATATAGGCCGGAAATGCCACAATTTGTAGACCACAGATAGATCTGGCGTCTGACGGAGATAGAACACTGTTAAATATGTGGGCTGGATTTTTTTGGCCCACCAAAATTGTGTCAATAACTAGGCTATGGCACTAAAAAAAATTGTTGGAGTAATTAAATTGTAAAATATTTAGCGCAATGATATTCGATGCGTGTGGCGTACAGAACACAGTGATAAATATAAGAACTGTAGCTAAATATTTTTTGGCCACCTAAAGATTTTTTGGTCAGCAAAATGGTGTCCAAAAATGTTGTAAGACACTCCAAAAAATACTACAGTACCAAAAAAAAGCACAGAATTTTCTGCGCACTCAGATCTGATGCCTGGAACAAAAAGAGCTGTTTTAAATCGCCAGATTTTCACGCTGTTGTATTAAAATGACCTGGCTGTTGTCTGCAGTGTGACCAACCAAATAAATGTAGAAAAAAAGGGGGTTCTGGATTGCTTTGTAATTAAATTAGCAGGATTCACGTGCAAAAAAAAAAAGAATCCTAGCTACGGATACCTGCAGCTAGGTATATATATAATAGGCAGCACCAGACAGTACTGGACCCTTTTGAAGTATGCAGTGAGATCTATACAATCACATACAGTGCTAACTTAATTTCTGCCAGAGCTGTATATATATTTTAGTATGTATTGTTCCCAATTTGAATTCACACATCTGCAACACAATTACCGTATATACTCGAGTATAAGCTGAGATTTTCAGCCCATTTTTTAGGGCTGAAAGTGCCCCTCTCAGCTTATACTCGAGTCATATACCAGGGGTCGGCGGGGGAGGGGGAGCGCAGCTGTCCTATATACTCACCCCCTCCTGGCGCGGTCTCTGCAGCTCCTGCTCTTCTCCCACCGTCTCCGGCGCCTGTGTTCAGCGGTCATGTGGTACCGCTCATTAAAGTCATTATGGGGGCATTATACATGGGCAGCATGTGGGGCATAATCTATGGGGCAGCATATGGGGCATAATATATGGGGCATAATATATGGGGCATAATCTGTGGAGCAGCATAAGGGGCATAATATATGGGGCAGCATATGGTGCACAATCTATGGAGCATCTTGTGGGGCAAAATATATGGGGCACAATCTATGGAGCATCTTGTGGGGCATAATACATGGCCAGCATATGGGGCATAATCTATGGGTCAGCATATGGGCATAATATATGGGGCAGCATATGGGGCATAATCTGTGGAGCAGCATATAGGGCTCCTGATTCAATATGGCTATTCATAAACATTTAACCTACTTTAATTTTACTCTTATTGGTATCTATTTTTATTTTTGAAATGTACCAGTAGCTGCCTCATTTTCCACCTTAAGCTTATACTCGAGTCGATAAATTTTCCCAGTTTTTTGTGGCAAAATTAGGGGGGTCGGCTTATACTCGGGTCGGCTTATACTCGAGTATATACGGTATATCATTATGCTATTGATTACTTTAAATCCTCCTCTCTTGCTTTTCTTCTTCATAAAACTGAGTTTAAGAACACACCAAGTGCTCCAAATGCGTCCAGTTTACTTTTCTCTTGGCAAGTTCCACATTCCAACTACATTTAGGATTTTTGCAAAACAAATGCCTTGCTTTTAACCCCTTTGAGACCTAGCCTGTTTTCACCTTTCTGATCCGGCCAATTTTTACAATTCTGATCACTGTCATTTGTCATTTTATGAGGTCATAACTCTGGAACGATTAAACAGATCCCGGTGATTCTGAGAATGTTTTCTCAGGACATATTGTACTTTATAATAGCAGTAAAATTTCTTCAATACGGCTACGTTTATTTGTGAAAAAATGGAAATTTGGCAAAAATTTTGAAAATTTTGCAAGTTTCAAAGTTTTAATTTTTATGCCCTTAAATCAGAGAGTCATATTGCGCAAAATAGTTAATAAATAACATTTCCCACATGTCTACTTTACATCAGCACAATTTTGGAACTATTTTTTTTTTTGTTAGGAAGTTATAAGGGTTAAAAGTTGAACAGTGATTTCTCATTTTTTTAATAAATTTTGCAAAACCATTTTTTTAGGGACCACATCACATTTGAAGTCAATTTGAGGGGTCTATATGAAATAAAGTACCCAAAAGTGACAGCATTCTAAAAAGTGCACCCCTCAAAGTGCTCAAAACCACATTCAATAAGTTTATTAACCCTTCAGGTGCTTCACAGCAGCTGAAGAAATGTGGAAGAAAAAATGAAAAATATTTAGACTTGAGAGTCCTCAGTGGTTGATACCTTTTAATGGCTAACTGAAAAGATGGTAACAAATTGCAAGCTTTCGAGACTACTCAGGTCTATTCATCAGGCAAAGACTAAAACAAAAACTGAAGAATCACATATTTATACACAACACAGCACAGAAATAATGCAATAGGTAAGACAAGAGACGTGAAGCAGAACTGTCATTATGGGAGAGGTATTTCCCAAGGATTCATGTCCTTTTACATCAATTAAGGAATCTCCTTCTCTGACCTTCTGGGGGCATCAAAACACAATAGCAGACTCCAATCAGAGGGCAATAAAACTTTCACACTCCTTATCTATGAACTGTTCCAATGTTTATGTTCATACCTCTCCCATAATGACAGTTCTGCTTCACGTCACTTGTCTTACCTATTGCATTATTTCTGTGCTGTGTTGTGTATAAATATGTGATTCTTCAGTTTTTGTTTTAGTCTTTGCCTGATGAAGAGACCTGAGTAGTCTCGAAAGCTTGCAATTTGTTACCATCTTTTCAGTTAGCCATTAAAAGGTATCAACCACTGAGGACTCTCAAGTCTAAATATTTTTCTATCTACTGGCTAACACGGTACGAAGATACACATCTTTTCTAGAAGAAAAAATGAACATTTAACTTTTTAGTCACAAAAATGATCTTTTAGCAATGATTTTTTATATTTTCTCAAGGGTAAAAGGAGAAAATAGTCCTCTAAAGTTGTTGAGCAATTTGTCCTGAGTATGCTGATACCCAATATGTGGGGGAATACTACTGTTTGGGCACACGGCAGGGCTCGGAAGGAAAGGAGCACCTTTTGACTTTTTGAACGCAAAATTGACTGGAATTGAGAGCCAACGCCATGTCGCATTTGAATAGCCCCTGATGTGCTTAAACATTGGAAAACCCCCACAAGTGACCCCATTTTGAAAACTAGACCCTTCAAGGAACTTATCTAGCTGTGTGGTGAGCACTTTGAACCCCCAGGTACTTCACAGAAGTTTAGAACGTAGAGCGGTGAAAATAAAAATATCACATTTTTTCCCCAAAACTGATATTTGAGCAATGATTTTTTAATTTTCACAAGGTAAAAGGAGAAAATGGACCACTAAACTTGTTGTGCAATTTCTACTGAGTATTCTGATTCCCAATATGTGGTGGAAAACCACAGTTTGGACGCACGGCAGGGCTCGGAAGGGAAGAAGCACCTTTTGACTTTTTGAACGCAAAATTGGCTGGAATTGAGAGCAGATGCCATGTCGCGTTTGAAGAGCTCCTTATGTGCCCTTATGTGCCTAAACATTCCAAAACCTCCACAAGTGACCCCACTTTGGAAACTAGACCCTTCAAGGAACTTATCTTGCGGTGTGGTGAGCATTTTAAACCCCCAAGTGCTTCAAAGTAGTTTAGAATGTAGACCTGTGAAAATAAAAAATCACATTTTTTCCCCAAAACTGATTTTTCAGCAACAATTTTTTTATTTTCACAATTGTAAAAGGAGAAAATGGACCACAAATCTTTTTGTACAATTTCTCCTGAGTACGCTGACACCCCATATATGGGGGAAAACCACTGTTTGGGCGCACGGAAGTGAAGGAGCACCTTTTGACTTTTTGAACGCAAAATTGGCTGGAATTGAGAGCGGACCCCATGTAGCATTTAAAGAGCCCCTGATGTACCTAAACATTGGAAAAATCTCACAAGTGACCCCATTTTGGAAACTAGACCCTTCAAGGAACTTATCTTGCTGTGAGGTGAGCATTTTTAACCCTCAAGTGCTTCGCAGAAATTTAGAACGTAGAGCCGCGAAAATTAAAAAAAATCACATTTTTTCCCCAAAACTGATCTTTGAGCAATGATTTTTTTATTTTCACAAGTGTAAAAGAAGAAAATGGTCCACCAAAGTTGTTGAACATTTTCTCTTGAGTATACTAATACCCCACATGTTGGGGAAAACCACTGTTTGGGCGCACAGCAGGGCTTGGAATGGAAGGAGTGCCCTTTTGGATTTCAGACTGTGATGGATTGGTCTGTGGGTGTCATATTGCGTTTGCTGAGCCCCTGATGTGGCTAAACAGTGGAAATCTCTTACAAGTAACCCCATTTCGGAAACTAGACCTCCAAAGGCATTTATTTAGATATGTGTTGAGCGCAGTGAACCTCCAAGTGCCTCACAGAAAATTATAACGTTGAGTCGTGGAAAAAACAACACATTTTTTCCCCAAAAATGATATTTAGCAACAATTTTTTTATTTTCACAAGCGTAAAAAGAGAAAATGATCCACTAAAGTTGTTGAACAATTTCTTCTGAGCATGCCTATACCCTATATGTTGGAGAAAATCAGTGTTTGGGTGCACGGCAGGGCTCAGAATGGAAGGAGTGACGTTTTGGATTGCAGACTTTGATGGAATGGTCTGCGGGCATCATGTTGCGTTTGCACAACCCCTGATGTGCCTAAACAGTGGAAACCCCCACAAGTGACCCCATTTTGGAAACTATACCCCTGAAGGAATTTATTTGGAGGCATAATTTTATAGTATTCATTATAATGCTTTTGGTTTTACTGGTGTATGAATTTATAATAGGTGTTATTATGTTATAATGTGGTGTAAGATGTGCGGGGTACATCAGATTATAAAAGTGTGTTGGGTCAACAGAGTATAAACTAATTTTATTAATTTCTGGATGTGTGGTATGCTTTGAAGCAATCCTTAATGAAAAGGCCATTAGGTTTCTCAGGGCAGGTTTTACAATGGTAAGTTGTGTCCTTTCAGATTTCCCTCTTGGAGCATACTCTGCACCTTTTTTGTGATCGCCCTGTCCTCACTGTTTGGGAAACCTGTCCTGGGAAATGTTGACCTGGGACAATACAGGAACTATCAGATTCAGAAATATTGGGACCTTCACCTCACCTCCCTGAGTGCTAAACATTAGGGCCTTTATGACTTCCTTCTGAAACTGAAGGAAGGACCCCGTATTGCCTGCAGATCGAAACAGCACAAAAGCATTGTTGTTGTGAATGTTTTAGAAATGAATTCTGAGCAGAGGCTCCCTCTGGTGGTTACAAACAGTACTGAACCATTCAATGAGGATTGGCACTCAGGAATCACAGACTGGCTGGATATAAGGGAGGTTTCCCCCCATCATGGTTGCCGGTGATCAATTGTTCTTGTCTCAACGTTGTTTCCTGGTTCACTTGGAAGCTTGCTGAGTCTTGCCTCTTCTCCTGCTCTCAGATAAGATATTTTCTGTTTTTTGTTTTTGTGCTTGCCTTTTGCATATTTCTCTGCATTTCTGTGAGGTTGGCCAGGTTCCCCTCCCCGGGGGGGCTTGGGCTCCTCTCGGTTCCTCTGGAGCCACTGTTGTTTGTTCATTTGCCTTTTCCAGTTTTTTCAGTGGCTGCGGCTTAGTTTTGTTACACCAGAGAACTAATTTAGGTGGTTGAGGTCGTGTGATCTCAGGTGTTTTTGCAATTAGTAGCGTTGGCTTTTTTTAGGGTTTTTTTGGATTGCAGTAAGTATCCTTCCTATCCTTTTCTGGCTAGGCAGATTGGGCCCCAGCATTTGCTCATACTATTTTCTGTCTGTGTCTGTATTTCTTCTTGTCTAACCGCCATTACATGTTTGGGGGCTTCCTATGTTCTTTGGGGATCTGCTCCGGGGCAGATAGCTTTCCTCTTTCTATCTTTAGGTGCAGTTAACCTCTCAGGCTGTGACGAGGCGTCTAGGACCAACGTAGGAACGCTCCACGGCTCCCTTTAGTTGTGGTGGTTAGTCAGGGTACTGCAATCCAGTTGATTCCAACCTCTCTGGTGTATTGCCGTTTTTGCCTGCTCTCCTCAGCTACCAAAACATAACACATTGTTCAGTGCCATCTGTACAATGTGCATGGCCAATTTTTTGTACTGTATTGTTGGAGGACCTGATCTGATGGATCTACACCCCCCATATACCATTTGTAATCCAAGACACAATCTGGCTTTGGTTCTTTTGTTGTGGTCCCACGAACAGTGACAAGGGAGCTGTTGTCACGGTGTATGGTGGTCAAGATAAGGACATCCCTTTTGTCCTTATACTTGACCACCAGCATGTTGTCGCTGCATTGGGCTCTGCTTTTGCCTTTTATCAGCGTTTGCCAAATTAACGGCTTAGGGAGGCCTCGCTGATTTTTTCGCATGGTGCCACATACAGCTGTACCTCTGGCAGAGAGGGTCTTGAAGAGAGGGATGCTGGTGTAAAAATTATCAATGTAGAGGTAATAACCATTATCCAACAGTGGGTGCAACAATTCCCACACAATTTTTCCACTCACCCTCAGGATGAGGGGTCATTCAGGGGGGTTAATCCGGGTTGCCTTCCCCTTGTAGACCCTAAATCTGTGGGTGTACCCTGAGATACTCTCACAAAGTTTGTACAGTTTTATTCCATACTTGGTCCTCTTACTGTGCAGGTAGTATTGGAATTTTAGTCTCCCTTTGAAGTGAATGAGAGATTCATCAATAGCGATGTCCCTCTGTGGTGTGTACGCCTCAGCAAATTTTCTGCTGAAGTGTTCAACCATTGGCCGAATTTTATATAGATGATCTAAGTTTGGATCATCTCGGGGAGGACACTGCGCATTATCACTATAATGCAAAAATCTATGGATCACTTCAAATCATTTCCTTGCCATGGCCATGCAGAATACGGGTGTACTGTAGAGAAAATCAGTACTCCAGTATTGCCAAAGCTCTTTTTTTCGGATAATGCCCATAGGCAACACAATTCCCCAATAAGTCATCATCTCTGCTGCAGTTACAGGGGTCCGTCTGGTGTATGATGACGTGGGATTTTGGGTGAAAAATTGTTGGGCATACAGGTTTGTCTGGGTCACCATAAGATTTATTATTTCCTCACTGGAAAAGAATTTGAAGAAGTCAATTTCAGTGAGGCCAGTGGTGTCAAACTGGATTCCTGAGTTGCCGATGAAATCCAGATTGACGGGATGATCATTTTTGGGGGTGCAATCCATATGGGATCGATTGCTGCAGGAGTTGCCTGGGTCCTAGGGCGCCTTGCTGGGGGTCCTTCCTCATTAGATGAGGAAGAGGAGGAGGATGAGGAAAAGAGAAATGTGGGATCTTCCTCACTGCCTGAATCTGTGTCAGACGCAAGTCTTCTCTGGTGAATAACGTCTTCTTGACGAATAGGCCATTTTTATTTTTTTTTCCAAATCCCGGGGATGTATGTATAAGTGGTGCTTTTACATGAGTAATGTGTGGGGCTTGTGTATAGGGTACAGTTTATTATAAAAAAAACAGAAAGTAGAAAGATAAAATGTAGAAGAAAATAGGGTACTGGAACAGGGAAGGGGACTGGGAGAGGGAAGGGGAGGTGCTGCTGCTCTGCTGTGATCACAGGAGTCACACAGCAGGCAGATCACAGCTCAAGGCACAGATCAACACAGGATCTCATCAGAGAAGGGGGCAGGAGATCACCGTGGAGATCACACTGGCCACCAATGAAAATTTCTCTCAGGTGACACAGAGGGGCACGAGAACCGCTCTGCATGCCAAATCTGAGGTAAAGATGGCATGCAGGGCGGTGATCCCTATTTTAGATTAACCCCTTTGGCGCTGATTGGCCAGAAGCTATTGTTCAGCCAATCAGCGCCATAGGGGTTAATCAGATGAGGTAACGTCACGGTCACCCCACCCATTGTGACGGCTGTGATTGGTGCTGTGTCACACAGCACTGATGACAGCATGTCACATGTTTTTCTTTTTAACTTTATTGTCACATTGCTGTGATTGGCTGGTCAGAATTGACCAGTCAATCACAGTGATTGCCGATGTGGGGGGGCCGTGCAAGCCCCCCGGGGCGACGTGTAGAGATGGTCTGCTGTCAGGGACAGCAGCCATCGGAACCTGATCACAGCGCAATGCAGCGCTCTGACCAGAAAATGGCGGCGCCGTACTAGTACGGCTCTGGATAGAAATGCAGTTCCAACAGAGCAATACTAGTACGGCGAAGGGGTTAATGGCTCCAATAAAGACTTTATAATTTTATCTGTCAAAGCTGGATCTTTTCTATTCACCTGCACCTTGTCTCTACCTCTGGCAGGATGTGATCCTGTGCTTTGTTCCATGGAATCCATTGGGAATCAACTAAGTGTGAGCTGAAAAAAATCCTTCCTTTTGTTCAACTAAATGTACCCAAGAACACGTGATACTGTATGGCTGAGAAATGTAGCCCAGAAAAATTTTTAAACTTTATTTGAGTCTTATCTATCACAAAAATTTACCGCAGACCACGTAATGCTATATGGGTAAGAAATGTGAAAAAAACAAGCAACATTTTCAAATGCACGCTTTTTTCTACTGTTATACACCACAAAAATGTGACATGAAGCACATAATACTGTATTTGATGAGTAATCTAATCCTAACTATTTTTCTACACTTTTTTTTTACATTTTACCTACCACCGTAATGCAACAATAACCATGTCAAACTACTATATATGAGTCACTGAATCCATAACAACATTTTGAATGAAAATATTTTGAAAGTGTAGTTAATGTACTTATACAGTCATAAAGACTTTGCATAAAGTGCAAAGCCAGACAGAAAATATCATTACGGTCATCCATAGACCTCTGAAAGGCAACAGCTCGTGGGCCTCATTAAAATATTGAATATTACAAACACTTTATATGCTGCTATCATCTTGTGGTCTGGAAAAATGTGGGCTAATCCAGGCTTTGTTCATTTTTGTGAGAGTAAGTCTGTGTGCATTCTCTGTTGACAGGCAATAGCACTTGTCTGTTATTACCCCCCTGGTGGCACTAAAATCCCGCAAGACGCTAGTGGCAGGGAAACGCAACACCTCCAAAGCATAGAGAGACAACTCAAGCCAGGTGTCCAGCTTTGAGACCCAATAGTTGAAAGTCGCAGTAGAATTAGCTAGTATGCTTGTTTGGTTGGTCAGGTATTGTTTGACCATCTTTAAAAACGTCTCCTTCCTTGTCAAAAGTACCCAGTTATCTAGGTACTAGGTGCTGTGCTGGTGTCTTGAAACTGTCCCACACCTTTGACAGTGTACCCCTGCCTTTGCTGTAAGTCTCCCTGACCTCTCCTCTTTGGTTGGGCAAGGAAGCTTGCCTTCCGCCACTAGTGGTGTCTGATGGGAATTTTTTCAATATATTATCCTCAATGGCCTTTTTGGTATAGCACCTTTTAGAAGACCTCTCCACCTCAAAAAGAAGAGATGAAAAGTTTCCTCAGTAGCGTGGGTCTAGGAGGGTGAACAACCTGTACTCTTTTTTTGACAAAATGAACGTAATGCCAGGGTCATGGGAAAGGCAGTGATGCATAAAGTCAGTCATATGTGCCAAGCTCCATACAGCCAACACTTCCCTGTCTCCACCATAATGACTCTCCATCTCCTCCTACTTCTCCCTTTCTTCCTCTTCATTCCCCTCCTCAGCCCATCCATATAGGAGAGACTGGATGAAGGTTCTGTGGCTAGTAGCCTCTGTTGCGCTAGCCACCAGCTCCTGTTCTTCCTCTTCCTCCTCCTTAGTGTCCACCTTCTCATTGTTACCCATTCCACTCTGAGTTTATGAGATGAGGCTGGGTGTGCTACAGTCTCTGTTATGTCTTCCTCCATACCCACCTGGTCTGCATGCAAAGCTTCATGGTTAATTTTGAGCAGAGACTGATTAAATGGGCACAGTAGCGGAATAGTTGCTCTGACTATGGCATCATCAATGTTCTCCATCTTTGTTGAGTCTTCAAAGTCTTTGATAACCAAACAAATGTCAGACATCCATGCCTAGTCTTCAGTTGGTATGTGCAGAGGCTGACCAGAATACCAATGGGCATGGCGGAGTTGGTACTCAACCACTGGCTTCTTCTGCTCACAAAGCCTTGCCAGCATGTGCAGTGTGGAATTCCAGCATGTGGTGAGTGACGTCGCACCCCCATCGGTGAGCTGGCACTTGCATGCTCTGCTGCAGTATTGCCAAAGTGGCGGCAGTTGTAGCAGATGTACGGAAATGGCCGCTTTTGCAGCATTTCTTGACCAGAAGCTCTGGAAAATCTGGGTATGTTTTCAGAAACTGCTGATCTACCAAGATGAGCACATGTGTCAAGCACGATACGTCTTTGAGCTTGCCAAGCTTCACAGCCGCCACCAGGTTACATCAAATACCACACACGACCATGCCTGGCTCTGCCGTGGTGAGCGGTTTGTCTCCTATACAAATTAGCTTCAGCAGAGCCTGTTGCCGCTTTACTAAGGCAGTGCTGCAGAGCTTCATGCTTCCGGCTGATGTAGATGACATGCTCTGAGATACCACATCGGAGATGGAGGACGAGGAGGAGCAGGAGGGGCTGCAGGAACTGCTATAGAAGGTGGAGGAAACCGGCAATTCTTGGCGTCAGGAGCACATGCACCATGCCAGGGTATGACTCGGCCACAGCCTCCAAAATGTTAACTCAGTGTGCTGTCAGGGAAATGTACCATTCCTGGCTATAAGCACTTGTCTACACGTCGGTCATTAAATGGACAATGCTAGTAAGTGTGTTGGTAAGGGTGGGGTTGATGTTCCTAGACAAGTGCTGGTACAAGGCGGGGACTCCACACTGGGAGAAAAAGTGGCGGTTGAGGACCAGGTATCAAGGGACAGATGATGCCATGAGTCGGTAGAAATCCTCCTTGTCTACCAGCCAGCAAGCAGCCCGGAAATGTGACCGTTTAGTGTTGTGGCCTGTGGGTGGCTGGGAACTCTCTTTTTTGTTCCAAAGCCTGGAGTCGGAATAGCTGTACACTGGGCTGGGATAAGGATTTGGAAGTCCTTGATGATGGCACGCCAAAATGTGCAAAGTTAGGTGCAGAGCATGAGATATCTGCGCCATTGTTTTGGACAGGAAATTCGGAAGCACCTAGCACAGGGGAAGAGGCAGAGGTGTCACCTGATGGCACCAATCATGTACCCAGGAGTTTTTTCCACTGAGTTGGGTGCTTATATGACATGTGCTCTGCATGCCAGCTATCCTGGTTTGATTGGTGACTTTGTCATCCACCACCTCATTTTCCAACACAGCACCCTGGTACTCCTGACTTCATGACATAACAACAAAACTTAACTGCAACTGTGTCTCAATATCATCTTCCTCCTCCTTATCCCAAATTTGCTATTCCTCACCATTATGTTGTTGTGGCCGTGGCTCCTCTAAGTTATGAGCATCACTAAACAGCATGTTGTCCTGTCCTTCTTGGAGCATGCAGGCTGAGAGGCCACAATCAAGAAACGTGGTAAACGGCTCATTGGAGTGTCCTAGCGTTGGATCACTAATTTCCTGGGACTCAACATGGTGGGAGGAAGGAGGTTCAGTGTGAGCATTTAAGTGATCCAGACTTTAGTCTGGTGATACTGGACCATGTGGAAGACTGAACTGACTGGAAGAAATGGTGTATGGAAGAACAGGTAGAGACCTGTTCATACAGGAGGAGAACCGCAAGGCTGCGGAGACGGGCTGTAGAGCAGCAAGAGGTTCTGCAGCGGCAGGAGCAAAGCAAAGCAGAACCGCAAAGTATGCGGAGAGGAACTGCAGCAAGAGGTTCTGCAGCTGCAGGAGTGAAGCAGAGCAGAACCGCAAGATATGCGGAGAGGAGCTGCAGCAAAAGATTACTGCAGCTGCAGGAGCAAAGTAGAGTGGAACGGAGCAGAACCGGAGTAGTGCGGAGAAGAGGCAGAAAGAGATTCAGAGAGAACACTAGGCAAGACACAGCAGGGAAGGAAACCACAGACAAGGAGACCAAGAGATAGAGGTAGGACAGAGCTCAGGCAAGGAAATGACACGAGACAAGGTACAGGGACCAAGACACAGGGACCGGGATATTCTGCCTCCTGGAGGGCAGCAAGGACAAGTACAAGATAAGCTCAGAAGCAATAGCACAGAGACCAGGATATTCTGCCTCCTGTAGGGTGGACAAACAGGTACAAGGCAAAGCTAGAAGTGAAGACTCCAAGATGGAGGAACACAGAGCAAGACTTGGCAGCTCAGTAGCAAGATACTGAGTTAACACATTGCACAGGCAAGATCCACAGGGTGGAGCAGCCCTAAATACTAGAGGGCGCTTGGTAATTGGTTAGGGACAAAAGAGACAGGTGCACTCTGACTCCATAAGAACCAGAGAGTTCTGTCGCCGTCCCCCTATGTACACAGCCAGGAGACATGCAGAGAGCAAGCAGGAAGCAAGAGGCACAGAACATGGAGCCGGCAGCAGACAGAAATCACAGCATGACCTGGACCAGTGAGCAAGTTGGTATGTGGGGAATAGGAAGCCATACAGTGATGCCAGCAGGGTTGTTACATTGAGCATTGCAGTATTGAGGAAGAACACTCAGCAGTGGAGCATTTCAGTGTCGAGGCTGAAGACCCGGCAGTGGAGCATTGTAGTGTTGAGGCTAAAGACCCAACAGTGGAACATTTAAGTGTTAAGGCTGAAGACCTGGCATTGGAACATTTAAGTGTTGAGGCTGAAGACCCGACAGTGGAACATTTAAGTGTTGAGGCTGAATACCCAGCATTGGTACATTTAAGTGTTGAGGCTGAAGACCTGACAGTGGAACATTTAAGTAAGCAGCGCTCAGGGGGAGAGGCAGAGGGTCGGAAGCTCCCTCTGCCTCAGATCGGCGCCCCGCAATGTATTTGCAGGGCCCGATCTCTGCCTTGATGACCCGGGGGTTGTCATGACAACCTCCGGGTCATCTAGCTACGGAAAGCCGCTGTGACCATGGTCACAGCAGCTTCACTATAGGTACAATGCATTGCAATGCTGGAGCATTGCAATGCATTGTACCTGCAATCAAAAGTAAAAAAGTGAAAGTATCATAAAAGGACAAGGTAAAAAAAGCATTTTTTAAAAAAAATGTTAAAAAAAATATGAAAAAATAATTTTTAAAAATTCCCCTAAAAAATACACATTTTTA